>ML248202.1:62513-109533 GCA_005239495.1 Nicotiana undulata
CCCCGCTCCTAGTGAAAAGTGAAAGTGTTGTTACCCTTCCTTTTTTTATGTGGAGAAATAATTTGTGGTTTTACCCCTGGTCCTATTTGGGGGTAAAGTTTTTGTGAAGTCCCCAGGACAATTTTGGGGCAAGTTGGTATAAACAAGATAGGTTTGAGCTAAGTTCATACTTAGTTTTAACCATCGTATAATGTTAAGTTTATGTTTTCTGGCTCAACTTGTGTGTTTTGAGTTTCTGTTTTACTCTAAATGTTTTCATAGAAATGCTTTGATCTTTTGTATCTTTTTTAAATAAACACGATCTATAAAAGAGGGCCCTTTTATAAATGACACTTAATGAAGAAGACGTCTCAACTTCATAAAGGTGTAAATATACAAAAAAGAAATAGGAATTCACATGTTCCTTTGAGTAGTGTTTTGAAGAAAGTTTTTGTATTATTTGAACTTTCGTAATACTTTACATGTGTTTAAGTATCATCTACAACTTTTTCGTAATTGTTTTCTTTACAACAGATTTGAATAAATACAAGGGTATAAATTTCAACCCGTGACAAAATATTTACTTTGACCTAAACATTCGTTTACATTCACGAGTATGTTCTTTGTAGGTTTCTGAATCAAGCTTGCAATTTTGGCTCTTTGACTTCGCTCGTAACTTTCGATTTGTTGGGTAAAATAGACCTTAGGCTTGAATTCTGACTCTTTGCTAGTCTATTTCCTTCAATATTATATAGTCCCCCAAGTGTTTGAGATTTGAAGTATGAAAACTCGAGCACTTGACTACTTCTTCCTTGTGGTCCTTTTTCCTGAAAAGGAAAAACATACGGGACTCGAAGGTGTATAGTTTTGATGATGACTGCTTAACCCTTTGAAATTTCCATCAGAAAGGTTGTAACCCTAGACCGGGAATTAATTTACTTCCGCGTGTCTTTTCAGGTCTAATATCATCATTTAGTATGGGTTAAATTTTTGCCTATCATCTAAAATTGTTTGTATAATTTTAACTGTACTAAATAAAAACGTATGTAAATGATACATGATTGTGGGTACTTCCTTTGCTTAAAAATAATATTTATTTAAATGAACAACGTTCCAACTTGAGGGTAAGACCTTGCTATCCATGGTTTCCAACTCGTAAGCACCCTTTCCAGCAATGCCACGTACTTTATAGGGTCCTTCCCAATTTGGATTTAGCTTTCTAGCTCCAGCAACTTTTATTGATTGAAAAACGTTTTTAAGGACAAAGTCCCCAATTTTGAAATATCTGAGGTGAGCTTTTCTGTTGTAGTACCACTCTATGATCTGCTTTTGAGTTGCCATGCGAATTAAAGCGGCTTCCCCCCTTTGCTCAAGTGAATCTAGATTTGTTCTTAATTCGTCATTGTTTGACTCTTCTGTTGCTAATGTGAATCTCGTGCTTGGTTCACCAATTTCTACTGGTATTAGAGCCTCTGAACCGTAGACAAGTGCGAATGGAGTTTCTCCTGTGGCTATTTTTGATGTAGTTCGATAAGCCCATAACACTCCTAGTAGCTCTTCAGATCAATTTCCTTTTGACTTTTCTAGTCGATTTTTAAATTATTGATGATAATCTTATTCGTTGACTCATCTTGCCCATTAGGCACGGGGTGATAAGGTGAGGAGATGATACGTTTGATTTGCCAACTTTGGAAGAATTCTGTGATCTGTGAGCCTATAAATATCAGGTCATTATCACATATGATCTCTTTTGGGACACCAAAGCGACATATGATATTTCGCCAAATGAAATTCTTCACCTCTTTATCTTGTACCTGTTTGAAAGCACCTACTTCTACCCATTTTGAAAAATAATCTGTTAGTACAAGTAAAACCTGTACCTCTCCTTTGGCTTGGGGTAGAGGTCCCACAATATCCATTCCCCACTTCATAAATGGCCATGGGGATATAATCGGATGTAATAATTCTGCGGGTCGATGCATATTATTAGCATAACGTTGGCATTTATCGCAATTGGCTACAAAATTTTCCGCGTCTTCCTCCATTTTAGGCTAGTAGTACCCTGCTCTGATTAGAGTCTTAACTAGAGACCTTCCACTTGTGTGATTTCCGCAACGTCCTTCATGCAGTTCTTTCATCACGTACTCAGTTTGATTAGGTCTGAGGCACCTTGCTAAAGGACCACCAAATATTTTGCGATATAAATTGTCTCGAACCAGACAGTACCATGCGACTTTTCATCGAAGTTCTTGAGCCTCTTTCTTATCCTCAGGCACGATCCCATACTGCAAAAATTTACAATTTCGTTTCTCCAATCCCAGGTTAAATTATTAAATGTTACCTCGTGTTTATACTGGTCGAGTGCTGAATGAAATAAATGTATTACAATAGCATGTTCTTCGCTCGTTACATCTGTTACTGAAGCAAGGTTAGCTAACGCATCCGCTTCTGTGTTTTCCTCTCTGGGTATTTGCACGATCTTCCACGATTGAAATTGCCTGACCAGGTCCCGTGCTTTTTCCACATATTGTTGCATTCGAGTTTCCCTAGAGGTGTAAGTCCCTTGCATCGGATTTACCACCAGTTGAGAGTCACACTTGATCACGATTTTCTCTATGGAGAGTTCTCGTGCTAATTCAAGACCTGCAATAACAGCTTCATACTCTACTTCATTGTTAGTAATTGGATAACATATGATCGCTTGCCTTATCGTTTCACCCGAAGGTGGTATCAGGACAATTCCCAAACCGGATCCTTTAACATTAGAAGAATTGCCAGTAAATAAGGTCCATGTTCCTGGATTAGCTCCGATAAAAATCTGTAATTCCTTTTCTACTTCAGGAACTATATTGGTATTAAAATCTGCAACAAAATCTGCTAAAATCTGAGACTTTATTGTTGTCCTAGGTTGATAAACAACATCATATTCGCTTAATTCTATTGCCCACTTGGCCAATCTGTGTGGCATCTCTTGTTTATACAGTATATTTCTTAAGGTATATGAAGTTACGACAAAAATTGGATGACATTGAAATTATGATTTTCTAGATGAAGGTATCTAGTTTCAGCATCCAATAGGGATTTACTTACATAATAAATAGGAGATTGCTTACCTTTGTCTTCTCTTACTAGGACTGCACTTACAACTACTTCTGCAACAGCAAGATAGACATACAATCTTTCTCCTTCCCTTGGCTTGGATAATAGGGGAGGATTTGATAGATAAGCCATTCTTCAGTCCATTCGAACTGATTCTAAAGCCGTAATCCTACTTGTCGACCTTTGAACCTTTCTTTTTTACTTGTGAGCACATCAAGTATTTCTTCAATAACTTTAATTTGAGCAGGATTTACTTCAATGCCTCTATTAGATACGAAAAAACCCAAAAACTTACCTGATTCGATGCTAAAGGCGCACTTTTCTTAATTTAGTTTCATATTATACCTGCGAAGGATCTCAAATGTAGTTGAAAGATGTTGGAAATGGTCTTCAGCTTGTGTTGACTTGACTAGCATATCATCGATGTATACTTCCATTGTCTTCCCCATATGTTCCTGGAACATCTTGGTCATCAGCCTTTGATACGTGGCTCCAACATTTTTCAAGCCAAAAGGCATGACTTTGTAACAATAAGTCCCCCTGTTTGTAATAAATGAATTTTTTTCCTCGTCTGAGGGATCCATTTTTATCTGATTATAACCAGAATATGCATCTAGAAAGCTTAATAATTCATGACATGCGGTAGCGTCAATCATTTGATCTATGTACGGTAAAGAAAATGAATCCTTTGGACATGTTTTTTTTATATCAGTGTAATCTACACAAACTCTCCATTTACCGTTCTTTTTAGGTACTACCACAATATTAGCTAACCAATTGGGATATTTTACCTCGCGTATTGAACTAGTTTTTAAGAGTTTATGTACCTGTTCATCGATCACTTGATTTTTTAATGATCCCTGCTTCATCTTATTTTGTTTGACAGACACGAATGATGGGACTTCATTCAATTTATGAGTCATCACCTCTGGGGGTATACCTGTCATATCTGAATGGGACCAGGCAAAACAATCAGCGTTAGATTTTAAATATTCAATCAACTTACCTATTCTGACTGGGTTTATCCTTGCTCCGATGTGGATTCCTTGTTCCGGACTTTGCTCGAATAATGGAACAACTTCGAACTCCTCAGTAGTTGTTTTTATGTTTTTATTTTCCTCTGGCTCTTGAATAACATCTGGCCTGGAGTCCACGTCCGTTTGTTTTGATGAACTTCCGTTGTGATTTGATTCACCGTATCTTTATCATTTGTTCTCGTGTTTGTTTGAGCTGCTCCCACATCTTTTAGTTCTATTTTTGCTTCTTTTTTATTCGAGCGTATCACTGAGTTGATATTCCTCGAAATTTGTTGATCACCTCGAATCTGCTGAATACCTCATTTTGAAGGGAATTTGATAACCTGATGTAGAGTGGATGGTACAGCGCCCATGTCATGAATCCATGGCCTTCCCATAATTACATTATAGGCCATGTTCGTCAATGACTTGAGATTTTGTTTCTTTGATGACCCCTTCTGCGTAAGTACTTAACTCAATTTCTCATTTCCTAATGACAGTAGAGTTATCGAATACGGATAGGGAACATGCTTTTGGAATTACACGGTCTCCCATCAGCATCTCCTCCAAAACTCTCAACAAAATAATATTCACTAAGCTACCTGGATCAATCAATACTCGTTTCATATTCGTGTCATGTATAAGTGAAGATATTACCAGTGCATTGTTATGAGGGACCAGTAAACCATCAGCATCTGCATCGTCAAATGTTATACTATCATCCTCCAAGGTTTCACGAGTTCGCGTCCCGTGAGTTATTGTGAACTTCGTTGTCTTTCTTGCTGCAATATAGGTTACGCCATTAACCTATTCTCCGTCGTTTATCACATTTACTGTTCTCTTCGGAGATGGTGGTTTTGGGGGCTCCTGTCTGTTCTTCATATATGCCTGCTTACCTTTTTCACTAAACAATTCTGTTAGTAACCCTATTTTAATAAATGGCCTACCTCACATTGCAATAACCTGCAGTCTGATGTTCTGTGCCTATGATCATTGTGGAATTCACACCAGAAGTCTGGGTTCCTTCTGTTTGGATTTGATCTCATCTCTTTGGGCCAACGAACTTTATCTCCCATGTTTCTCAACACAACAATTAGCTCGGAAGTACTTACATTGAAGTTATAGTCTCCAATTCTCACATTTGTGTTATAACCTTTATTACGTTCATCTTGATGCGTTCTGAATCTTGATGATGATGACCTTGAATCTCTATTTGACGATCTGTGATCAGGCCGTGCATTTTCAAACCTGGGACAAGCTTCCCGTCCTGAAGGTCCCATATATGGCTTGTACCTATTTTTACTAGTTCTCGCTTCTGAGTCTGATCATCTCGAACTCATCCTTTCTTTTGCCTTAGATTGAGCTATGGTGTCCTCTTCAATTCGTAGTTTGGTATTGTACCTGTTATAAACATCATTCCACATTGTGGCTGGAAATTCTAACAAGCTTTCTTTGAGTCTCCTCGTAGCTTTAGAACTTTTCTCGTTCAAATTGCTTGCAAATGCCATTGCTGCCCAGTTGTCAGGTACTCTAGGTAACAACATCCTTTCCCGTTGGAATCTGTCTACAAATTCTCGAAGCAACTCTGTATCTCCCTGTTTTACCTTGAATATGTCTTCCATTCTCTTTTCTACTTTTTGTGTACCCGAATGTGCTTTTATGAACGAATCTGCAAGCTCAGCAAAAGAGTCAATAGAATCTTCGGGTAAGAGAGAATACCACGTTAGTGCTCCTTTGGTAAGAGTCTCCCCAAACTTTTGACCAGCACGGACTCGATGTCTTGCTTGGTTAAGTCGTTGCCTTTTACTCCTGTGGTGAATACAGTGACATGATCGCATGGATCAGTTGTCCCATCATATTTTGGTATATCGGGCATTTTGAATTTTTTAGGAATCGGCAAAGGTGCAACACTTGGCTTCCATGGTTGTTGAGAATATTTGTCAATATCAATCCCTTTGATGACATGTGGTACGCCAGGAATTTGTTCGATACGATCGTTTTGTTCCTTCACCTGTTTCTGCAAGGTTAGTATTAAATATTGCAAATCTGAATTACTAGTCATACCTGGTCTCCCTTCGAGGGATTCGTTAGGAGTGCCTCCACTTCCGAAATTAGCTAGTCCTGATTGTGGATTTTACACAGTTGCAATATTGTTTGGAGGAGGTGTTGACGTTATAGTTGGTAGCCCCATCACGAAAGCCTAGAGAGCTTCATTCACATATTTAGAAACTATTTGCTTCACAGTGTCTTGCTCTCCTGTTTTTCCATTTCCAAGTTGGTCATTGTTGTAAGTTGTGGATCTTTTCAGGGTTCGTTCCCTTGAACCACATGGGGTTCCTCTGGCGATGGAGCTGGAGTTCCTGTTGCATGTTGGTTTTTGTCGTTAGCGTTTGACATGATTGAGTAAGGATAATTTTGAAAGTAAAAAAGGATTATTAGTTTCCCGGTAATCGAACCAATTTGTTTAACCAAAGAATCTGATTCTTAGTCAAAGCTTATTTTAAGAAGTACTCGGGCTACTGATAATCAAGAGAATGAGCTAAAATAATAATGGAAATTAGAACTTTAGAATAAGAAAATAGTAAGAGCACAAGAATGTAAAGTATATTCTAGTAATGACCAGGACGTGTTCATACAAGTAATATTTTATTCCTTTTTATAGGGAGTTTTGAGTACAACATCTTCTCCTCTTTATGATTGAGCATTCATGAATATTTATATCATTAATGAAACGTTACAATAGGTAATCGTAACTGTTGCGTGAAGATTTTGTAACGTTTGAACTCATTGATTGAAGATCTATGAATCTGCCCTCTTTTCAACCCTAGTTCATTTTGACCGTGTCTCTTCAACTCTTCGAATAAGCTCGAGCACCCGTTTCTAATCATCTCATGGGTGTTTATCCCGTATCTCTTTGTTCAGTATCTCTTTCTACACTTTCATCCAGTTGTCGCTCTTCCATTGATCCACATGGCTTGCTTCATCATCCACTTAATTTATTCCACGTGTAATATCTATTTTTACCAATACACCTTTGGACCGGGATCTGCTAGTTAATACGGAGGATGTGGTCCCCTCTATTTGTCCCCTATCTTTCTATGTGGAGTGTAAGACCCTTGAGAAACTCAAGGACGCTACTTTGTCGAGGAGCATTGTTGGCCTTGCTCTTAGGTTAAGCCTTTGATCTCTATTCGTTTTTAATGTTTTTTTGTTTTGTATGTTGAATCCAGTTTTGTTCTTACTCGATCTAACTTTCTTTCATACCGTAATCTTGGAGATCGAGAGTGCCTGCCGATAGGAGAGGCATAAGTCCATTTTCTATAAGATGGAGCATAAATATCGAGTATATTGTGATAAGCACCACGAGCTTTGCAGGCGGCTTGGTGGGAGCAGAAATTTTTGGGCTCTCCGAGACAAACTGAAGGAGAAGGATGACGAGTTGGTGAGGTTCATCGAAAAATGTAGTGAACTCGAGGGGGAGTTGAGGGAGAAAGAAGAGGAGCTCGAGGTGAGTAGGGGGGTCGAGCCCCAATGTACCGACCTTCAAGCCCAAGTAGTCTCGTTGCGCGCCGAGCTTGAGGAGTGTCGACTCCAAGTAGTCGCTTTGAGTGGTGAGCTCGCCGAGAAGATGGTGGGTTCGGAGAAGGCAGAGTCGGCCCAGTTATCGGCTACGAGGAAAACAGAGGCTTTAGAGGTTTTTATCTGCATTCTTCGTTCGGAGAAGGATTGCGCTTTGGAGACAGCTAGTCTCAGAGAGGAGCGACTTGATGAGCGGATAGGGGAGTTAGAAAAAGAAGCTTCGGGCCTTAGCGATTGAGTTGCTGCTCTTGAGGCCGAAAATGTGTAGTTATTGGCTCAGCCATCCTCCTCCCGTGCTTCTTCTTTTCCTGATGTTCATCGAGATTTGTACGAGGAGTGGATTCATGTCAAGACTCAGTTGGATATATTCAGGGATATGATGGGGGCGGGGCTGTTTCAGGAGCCGTCTTCGAGGATGCATGTGTTAAGGCGCGTAATGCTCGGTTTGCTTGTGGCTATGATTTCTATACACCGAAATCTGGCGATGACAAGGAAGGTGCGAGCGTGGATCAGATTGAACATGATGTTTGGTATGAGGATGCATATCTTGTTGGCGATGGCGATGGCGATGATATGGGTGAAGACGGTCTGGGCGATCAAGCGGGTGGTGTTGCTCAGCCGGGTGGTGATTAGTTCTTTTTTGTTTTAGCCGCAGACGTGTGTACTTTTTATAGGCGTGCATCCCTTGTAAAAACTATTCTAAGTATAATATTAGTTTTGCTATTCATACGTGGCTTATTTTCTTTGTTCGGATTTGTGCGCTTTTCTTATTTCGTTTCTTGACTGCCTCTGTCGTAACAAATTTGTTTTAGTGAGCCGAACGATGTTGAGAGTAGTCATCATTTGGTTAAGTCCGTAGGCCGAGTAGGTATTAATTAGAAATGGGGTCGAATGTAACCTTTAATTATTGAGGTCGTGGGCCGAATAAGTGTTTATTCAAACGAGGTTGAATGTAACCTTTAATTAATTGAGGTTGTGGTCCGAATAGGTGTTTATTCGAACGACATCGAATGTAACCTTATATTAATTGACGTTGTGGGCCGAATATGTCTTTATTCAGACGAGGTCGAATGTAACCTTATATTAATTGAGGTCATGGGCCGAATAGGTGTTTGTTCGAATGAGGTTGAATGTAACCTTTAATTAATTGAGGTCGTGCGCCGAATAGGTGTTAATTCGAACGAGGTCGAATGTAACCTTATATTAATGGAGGTCATGGGCCGAATAGGTATTTATTCGAATGAGCTCGAATGTAACCTTTAATTAATTGAGGCAGTGGGCCGAATAGGTGTTAATTCGAACGAGGTCGAATGTAACCTTATTAATTGAGGTTGTGGGACGAATAGGTGTTTATTCGAATGAGGTCGAATGTAACCTTTAATTAATTGATGTCGTGGGCCGAATAGGTGTCAATTCGAACGAGATCGAATGTAACCTTATATTAATTGAGGTCGTGGGTCGGACATGTGTTTATTCAAATGAGGTCGAATGTAACCTTTAATTAATTGAGGTCGTGGGCCGAATATGTGTTAATTCAAACGAGGTCGAATGTAATGTTTGTTTGGAGAGTAGAGATAAACTTTCATGTACTTGTGCTTTATTCATATTTTTTTAGAGATTTACATATTTTCCGGGCGTTGGCTAGTAGTTCAGTCCCGGTCTATCTAGTCCCTTCATTGGTCGAGCTGGAAAGATAATGAGAGATTGAGTAATGAACTGATCGTCTGGTTCTTTCCATCTTGTGCGCACTTCAATCCTGAAGTATCCTCCTTATCGCCTCGTTAAAACCCTCCTCGAGAAAACCTAATTGTGACAAAACTCGAGTGAGGGAAAATAGTGCGACTTTGGGGGCCTCATCCTTATAAAAGTTGAAGTACTTGAGGTGCGTAATGTTCCAATTGTTTGGTACTTTCTGATAACTAGTGATTTATACTACTATTTACTCCTATTTTCTTAGGTTTTGAGACACCAATTGGCTTAATTGACCCCACATTTTGATGCAAGTTGGTTGAATTGCAGGATTTGAGTCGATTTGTAAATATTGATCCAAAATGACCTCGAAAAGGAGCAGAACCTGCAAAATTCCAGAACCCAGCTGAAATGTTGCAGCGCCCACTTTTCCGCTGCAACGTTTGTCCCTTCGCTGCAACGGATTTCTCTCCGCTGCCCCGCTAGCAAACTTCAGAGAGCTGCTTTTTAGGGTTAAGCAAAGCGCGGTCCGCGCAATATTTTTCGTTGCAGCGCTTCATCCACCGTTGCAGCACCCATTTATCCGCTGGACGCGGTTGATAAACTTCAGAAAGTTGGCAGAAAAGGGGATTCAACCTTCCGCGGTCAGGGGTATTTTTCCGTTGCCGCGTCCCAGACACCGCTGCAGCGTTCTACTTTTCCGTTGGGCGCGGAATGGAAGACTCAAAGAACTACAAAGTCCAAATCCGCTACAGCGGCCATTATTCCGCTGCAGCGGAAGCCTGTTCGCAACGACGCTCAGAAATGCGCTGGGAGCGGATTCTCCGTAGGGGCAATTTTGTCCAGTATTTTCAGCCATGTATAAATAGATCTTTTTCTCATATTTTTAAGGCATCAGCCGTTTGGAGAACACGTGAATAGTGCTTTTTGACTATTTTGAGTAATTTTAGCTTAGCTTTAACCATAGTTCTTCAATTATTATCTTGCATTTTACATTTATGAGCTTAATTTCATCTTCTACTTGTGTTTCTTCTTCAAATATGAGTAGCTAGACCCTTAAGCTAGGGTTGTGACTCAACCATAATGTGGGTAATTAATGGGTTTTCAATTTTAGGATGATTATGTGTATGGGTGTGTGTTTGGTATTTAACTTAATTTGTGCATAAATCTCAGATTCAGTGGTTGCAAACACTATTTCAAGCCTTAATGACTAGGGTCACTCTTGAGAAAGAGGACCCAAGTCTAGGTAGTTGAGCTAACAAGGTATTGGGGCAAACTCAAGAGATTGACAGCCCCATTAAAAGGGTGAATGCTAGAGATAGCTACACCGGACTTGAGCCAATTCATGTGCATAAATGAAAACACCCAATAGTGCTTGAGAAGGACAAATTGGGCAAAGTCACCCATATTACCGAGAGGCAGTGGGTGAGCAACATTACATGAGGATATGCCTTACACCCATATTTCACAAGTTCATCCTCAATTTTAGATCCGTTAGTCACTCACCTAGGAGGAATTCACAGCCCTAGTCCCTTTATCAACTGAGAAAATCATCAAAAAGATATTAGTTAGCTAGTTCATAGTTTCATTTAGACTAAATCATAGTACAATTACAACAACCTTTTTATGAGAAGTGTAATTAAGACGGGAGCCGATTCGGGTAAAAGCTGCTTTGACCCCTTCCTTGCTACTATTTAGTGGTATAGGCGGGAGCCGATCACTTTCCTTCCATTGTTTCTAGTGTGAATGACCCTTTGCTTGCTGTTGTCATGATTTTATAGGTTTCGTCCCAGTTTGTTCACAGTTTTTCTTCTCGTGGGTCTTTACCTGCTTGTGTTTTAGCTTTAAGCATGTAGTCCCCGACTTTAAGTGGACTGATCTTTTCCCTCTTGTTATAGTAGCGCTCTGCTTGTTGCTTTTGGGCGACCATTCTTACGTAAGCCATATCTCTTCGTTCCTCGACTTCGTCGAATACTTGCATTCTACTGTCATTGTTCTGGGATTCGCTTTCACGAAAGTATCTTAGACAGGGCTCCCCGACCTCGACTGGTATTAATACATCAGTCCTATATACTAACCAGTATGGCATTTCCCCGATGCTCATTGTTGGCATTGTTCAGTAGGCCCGGAGTACTTCTGATAATACCTCCGTCCACAGTCCCTTGGCGTCTTTGAGTTTCCTTTTCATGATGTTCAGTATTGACTTGTTAGAGGATTTCGCTTGCCCGTTACCTACAGGGTGGTAAGGCATCGGCGGTATTATTTTGATGTGCCATTTTTAAAAAAAAATTGCGACCTCTTTTCCTACAAATTGAGGTTCGTCGTCGCATGTGATTTCTTTGGGGAGACTGAAGTGGCATATGATGTTCTTCCATATGAAGGAGATTACTTGTCGTTCGCGTATTTGGGCGAATGTTCCTGCTTCCACTCATTTAGAGAAATAATCAGTTAAAACCAAGAGAAATCGTACGTTACCTCGTCTGGTCGGTAGGGGCCCCACGATATCCATTCCACATTTGATGAACGACCAAGGGTAAGTCACTAGGTGTAGGTGTTTGCATGCTTGGTGGATCATTGGGGCGTACTTCTTGCATTGCTCACATTTTTTCACGAAATATGTGGCTTTTTTTTTCATGGTGGGCCAGTAGTATCCTGCTCGTATGAGGCACCTGAACAACGCTCGATTGCCGGAGTGAGCTCAGCAGTGGCCTTCGTGCACTTCTTCAAGGACGTGCCATGTCTCATTTGGGCCCAAGCATTTCTCTAGGGGCTCTATATGTCCTTTTGTATAGGTCGTTGTGAACGATGTTATACTTGGATGCTTGTATCCGCAGCTTCTTGGCCTTTTTGTATCATTGGAGAGTATGTTATCCTGCAAATATGCAATAATACAGTTGCACCACTCCCAAGTTAGGTTTATGGTTCTTACCTCGATTTGGTCTATCGACGAGTTGAGGAGGTGGACCACACTTTGATCTTCGATTGTGATATTTTTGGTTGCTACTCTAATTTGGAAAGGTTTCCCGCCTCAATATTTTGTGCTCAGGGGATCTGGTCTAGCTGATATTCGTCGAACTCGTCCGGTCTGGTATTTTTGTAACCTATGCTCTTTGATTTGGAAAGTCCATGTGATTTGGTTGACCACAAGTTGTGAATCGCAGTGTAGCCTTAGCCGTTTCGCCCTATATTTGAGTGCTAGTCTTAGTCCTGCAATTACGGCCTCATACTCGGCCTCATTGTTAGTCATGTCCGGGCACCTTATGTACTAGCGAATCACTTTGTCTGTTGGGACTTCGAGTACGAGTACTGGCCCGGACCCCGACGCGATAGATGCGTCGTCGGTGAGATGCGCCGTCGGTGTATAAGACCCAAAGGTTGTGTGTTTGATAAGAAGCGTGGAGGGATTCCTTTTTGACTTCGGGTAGTATGTGCACACTGAAGTCGGCGAGGACACGTCTAAGGCCAAAGCCATTTTTTCGACTTCTGTGAAGCTACGACTAAGGCCAGAGCCAGTTTTTCAAGGTGGGGTACCTCGTCTCGGCATCGATTAGTGTCTATCTAATATAATAGATGGGAGATTGCATACCTTTATTTTCTTGGACTAAGACTGCACTCACAGCTACTTCGGACACGGCGAGATAGATGAGGAGGGGGTGTCCTGGTTCCCGTTTTGAGAGCAACGGTGGCGAGGATAGCTAGACCTTCAACTCCTTCAGTGCTTGGATGTATTTGTTAGAATCTGATTTTAATGATGAAAATAATATATTTGATGTGTGTAGGTACCTCTCGAGATTGAAAGAACAAGATCACTGGCGAATCCAAAATTGAGGATATTGCGGAAGAAGTAATAAAGCAGACTGAATCTAATACGATCGTGATGGTATCCAAAACTAAGGAAACAAATAAATGTTGATGAAAGAACGACGGAGTAGATTTCGGAAAGAATAAAGGAATCAAGCAATCAACTACACCAAGAATCCCTCACGCGATAAAACTGGAAAGCCCAAGATCCTAGGAGGATTTCAGCGCCATCAAAGGAAGCCTTCAGCGCATCCCCTTCTTGCCTAGCCGTTGCGGAACATCCTTATTCTTGGAAAGAATCAATCTCTTTCCAAGGATCAAATCTCTTGGGTTGGCAGCGTCTCTTCAACATTCAGATCTTCCTCATATATATAAACTCTCTTTTACATTAGAAAGATATACTTTGGTCAAACCAATTACCCTCTCTTTGTTCTACTACATACAAACATTGTAGCTACTAAAAGATCTGTTGTGTAGCAAGTTAGAGAAGAAAGAGAGAAAATCACTGGTGAGGCAGTGTATCAAAAAGAAATCGAGAGTCACTGAAAGATAGCCATAGGTGTAAACTACACCATCTCTGTATTCTCGAAGAACATCATTCACTGAAAGAGAACACCCTTGCAACCCAAGGGGGCTGGACTAGGATTCACATTGAATCTGAACCAGTATAAAATTTTGGTGTCTTTAATTCCTGCACCTTTATTACTGTCTTTACATTCTGTTGTGTTATTACTTCGCTACTATATCTAGTCGACTAATTACATAACCAGTCAACTAGTAAAATTAATAAAAATAGTCAATTCACCCCCCNACTAACCCCCCCCCCCCCCCCCCCCCCTTGTACATTCAATTGGTATCAGAGCCTCGCTCACATTTTACTTTTGCTTAACAGCTTGTGATAAAAGATCATGGCCAATCAAGCTATTATCAGAGCACTTTTCCAGGAAGGGACATCCCAAGTGAGGCCACCTTACTTCAACGGTCAACACTTCTCTCACTGGAATGTGCGCATGGAAATCTACGCAAAGTCCTATGATGTCAAGGTATGGAGAGTTATCAAAAAGGAAAACTATCCACTACCAGTTGCTGCTACTGCTCAACCCCCCGTTGATCTTGAAGACATTGATGCATACACTGAAGAACAAATGGTTGTTGTGCAAGTTAATGGAAAAGCAAGAAATTTGCTTTACTATGCTATTAGTGGTGAAGAGTATGAGAAGATATCCAGTTGTGATACGGCCAAAGAGATGTGGGATAAACTCGAAGTCACTTATGAAGGAACGAGCAAGGTAAAAGAAACTCACATCAACATGCTAGTGCACGACTATGAACTATTTCAGATGAAAGAAGGAGAATCCATCGAAGAAATGTTTGCCAAATTCAGCAAAATTATAAGTGATCTAAAAGCATTTGGAAAACCATACTCCAGCGGTGACCAAGTAAGGAAAATTCTGAGAAGCCTACCTACCACATGGCAAACGAAAGTCGTCACTCTTGAGTCTGAAGATCTGAACAAAATTTCATATGATGAACTTCGGGGAGAACTCATAGCCGTTGAAAAGACCCTTCTGAAGAAAACTACTCAAGAAGAAAAGAAGAAGACTGTAGCTTTCAAAGCTACAACTGATAGAGAAGAAAGCGATATAGATGATGATCCTGAAGCTCTTAAAGAAGAAATTGCTCTAGTATCAAGAAACATGGACGGACTGATGAGAAGATACAGAAACACCAAAAAAGGCAGGTTTCCATCCAGGCGTACCAGACAATATGGTGAACATGACAAAAATGATGGAAAATGCTATGAATGCGGAAGATTTGGACATGTTCAAGTTGAATGCCCTGAAGTCAAAAGAAAAGTCTCTAGATGATTCAACAAGAATAAATCATTCTGAAGTTGGAGTGATGAAGACAGTTCAGAACATGAAGAAGAAGCCAACTTGTGCTTTATGACGATTCTTGAAAACGATATGAAGAAAATCTCTGGATGCTGGATAGACGAGGTCGACTCTGACAATGAAGAAAAAGATGAAAATGAAAATTGTTTCATGGCTCGAGGTGAAACAAGCGAGGTAAGACCCTATAACTGTGGCAGATGTAATGAATTGCAGGATTTTCTTTATCTTACTTTAAAAGAATCACAAAAATTGTTTGATGAGATAAAAAGACTAAATAGAGAAATAAGAGACTGGAAACTCAAACTTGAAGTATGTAAAATTGAACAAGATGTACTTCGGGATTAGTATGATGGATTACTTGTGCAACTTAACCGCATGCGTAAATCCACCGGTTACAGTTCCACCAGGTCTAGTCAGACATCTTATAAGTCGACTAGAGAAGGACCTTACGGAGCATAGTTAACTAGTTCTGACTCAAGTGGGAAATCCATAACTGGATCAAGTCCCAAACATCACTATTGCAATAAAAGTGGACATAAGTATTCCTTTTGTCATTTTCGTAAATCAAATATTTCAGGATGGGTTTGGAGACCTAATAACAATCCTGAACCTAGCAATGCTAACCCAAAAGGACTCAAGCAGACTTCGGTACCTAAGAAAAGATAAACATCATGTTTTGCAGGAACACCACAGAAGGAGTCGCAAAGGAAAATGGTATTTGGATAGTGTGTGTTCCAGTCACATGACAGGTTACAAGAACCTATTTAATGAAATTACAAAAATTGATGGAGGAAATGTGAAATTTGGTGATGACTCAAAAGGAAAGATAGTCGGTACCGGAACCGTTCCTTTCAACAACAACTGCGATATCACTGAAGTTTATCTTGTGGGTGGACTCAACTACAATCTCCTTAGTATAAGCCAGCTGTGCGATTCAGGATACGAGGTAATATTTAAGAAAACAGGTTGTGCCATCGAGGACGAATAAGGTAAAACAGTTCTCCCAGGTAAAAGGTATGGAAATGTTTACATCCTTGATGGTTTTGAAAATATAGATGGTCATATCTGCTTAACCTCTATTTCTGATGGTCCTTGGCTTTGGCATAAGAAACTTGGTCACGCAAGCATGCATTTGATAGAAAATCTTTCCAAACAAGAACTAGTTATTGGTTTACCCAAATTGAATTTTTCTAGAAATCATGTGTGTGATGCATGTCAAATTGGTAAACAAACTAGAAATTCTTTCAAAAGCAAAGATATTGTTTTTACTTCAAAGCCTTTATAATTACTACATATGGATATGTTTGGACCTACTAGAACGGCCAACATTGGAGGTAAAAGATATGCCTTTGTTTTTGTTGATGATTACTCACGTTTTACTTAGGTGATTTTTCTGTCTCATAAAGATGAAGCCTTGAGAAATTTTGAGATCTTCTTTAAAAAGGTTGAGAGAGAAAAATGACCTCTCATCACTACCGTGCAAAGTGATCATGGAGGAGAATTTGAAAGTCGAGCTTTTGAAGACTTCTACAATGATCAAGGATATACCCAAAACTTCTCTGCACCTAGGTCTCCTCAACAAAATGGAGTGGTTGAACGAAAAAACAGAACTCTACAAGATATGGCCAGAACCATGTTGTTAGAACATTCATTGCCAAATCACTTCTGGGCAGAAGGTGTAAGTACTGTTTGTCACATTCTAAATAGATGCCTCATTAGACCTATCCTAAAGAAAACTCCATATAAGCTATGGAAAGGTAAGCGTCCAAATGTAAGCTATTTCCATCCTTTTGGAAGCAAGTGTTTCATTCACATCAATGGTAAGGACAATCTTGGAAAATTTGATCCAAGAAGCGATGAAGGTATTTTTCACGGTTACTCCTTAAATATCAGATCCTTTAGAGCGTATAATAAACGCACCCTATGTGTAGAAGAATCTGTACATGTTATTTTTTATAAGAATAACACTCGGGGCGAGAAAGAATTTGGTGCATGTGATGATGAACAAATGCAGAAATCTCAAGAGGCAAACAAACCTCAAGAGTCAACTAGTAAACCTGTCAACATGGAAGAGTCGACTATTGTAATAAAAAATAGTCAACTTGAAGAATCAAAGGAATCAATTACTTCTGTTGCTCGTCTAAATGAGTGGAAAAGTGAGTCTGAGTATCCTCAAAAATTCATTATTGGTGATCCGAACGAAGGAATGAAAATAAGAGGAGCTCTCAAAAAAGGCCAACATAGCCCTGATATCTCAAATTGAGCCAAAGAAAATTGAAGATGCCCTAAAAGACTCAAGTTGGGCGCAAGCTATGCAGGAAGAACTTGATCAATTTGATAAAACTAAAGTATGGAAACTGACACCCAAGCCAGCAGATGCTCCGATTATAGGAACAAAATGGATTTTCATAAACAAGTTGAATGAAGAAGGAAAATTTATCAGAAACAAAGCTAGACTAGTCGCTTAAGGATATTCACAGCAAAAAGGAGTCGACTACAACGAAACCTTTGCTCCTATAGCTCGATTGGAATCTATAAGAATTCTTCTAGCATATGCTTCCTTCAAAAGATTCAGACTATTCCAGATGGATGTTAAGAGCGCGTTTCTAAATGGGTTCATTGAAGAAGAAGTTTATGTGAAGCAACCCCTCGGATTTGAGGACTCAAAATTTTCCTATCATGTGTTTAAACTAACCAAAGCTGTATATGGCCTAAAACAAGCTCCAAGAGCATGGTACGAACGTCTCAGCTCATTTCTCTATGACAATGGACTCACAAGAGGTAAAGTAGATACTACCTTGTTCATAAAAATATCATCTGAAGGTCATCTTATTATTCAAGTTTATGTTGACGATATTATTTTTGGTAGTACTAATCCTCTTATGTGCAAGGAATTTTCTGATCTTATGCAAAGTGAATTCGAAATGAGTATGATGGGAGAACTAACGTTCTTTCTTGGACTACAAAATCAACAATCTGAAGAAGGGACCTTCATATGCCAAGCCAAGTACACCAATGAACTAATTCAAAAGTTTAGTATGGAAAATGCAAAAGTTATTATCACTCCTATGAGTCCCTCAACGAATCTCGATAAAGATGAACGGGGAACATCTGTTGATGAGACTAAATATCGAGGAATGATTGGTTCTCTTCTTTATTTAACTGCTAGTAGACCATATATCATGTTTAGTGTATGTAAATGTGCCAGGTTCCAGTCAGCTCCAAAGAAGTCTCATATGACAGCGGTCAAGAATATCATTCGATATCTCATTGGAACTACTTCTTATGGATTATGGTATCCTCAATCTAACACCTTCAAATTAGAAGGATTTTCAGATGATGGTCTTGCAAGTGACAAGGAAGATAGAAAAAGTACCAGTGGAACATGTCAACTACTTGGCAAAGCTCTAGTATCGTGGAATAGTAAGAAACAAAGATCAGTCGCATTATCCACACCTGAAGCTGAATATATAGCTATTGGACAATGTTGTACTCAGTTACTTTAGATGTCACATCAACTCGGTGACTATGAACTTTCTTTTAAACCTATTCAAATTTTTTGTGATAACTCTAGCGCTATTTGTCTTTCTAAAAATCCTGTGCATCATTCTAGAGCAAAGAATATAGATACTAAACATCATTTCATTAGAGATCATGTACTTAAGGGAAATATAGAAATAGCGTTTGTAGGAACAAATGATCAATTAGCTGATATTTTCACTAAGCCCCTATTAGAAGAAAGATTCTGCCTGTTAAGAAAACTTCTCGGGATAGTGTGCATTAGAAATAAAAATTAGGACCAATGTGTCATTATCTGACTTATGTGTGCCAAACGTTTTATTACTTTTTGTAATCATTTATTGCGCCTCCGATTTCCCTCTTTTTTCCTCTCTTTTCACATCAGTTGCAAAGTTCAAAGAAGGAAACCCAATCATCACGTCTTCTCACCTGACAACCCTTCCTTTTCTGTACTCAACCGTCAGAAAACGCCCTTTTAATGCCTAAGTCTTCTTTCAATCACTATCATCTTCTCCAAGTAGAAATCCCTCTCAGAAACCCTCTCTTCCAAAACTCTATTCAATGTCCAAACACCCTAAACTTCCCTCCGCCTCTACCAGAAAAAACACTTGTTCCAGAACCAAAACCCTTGTTCAACCTCCTGAGCAAGTAGACCTAGGGTCCGAACAATCTGAAGGCTTTGCCTCGTCTCAGGCTGACCTCTCTGATCATTCTCAATCTTTAGGAGAAAAAGCTTTAGGGAAACGACCAATGGAAGAAGCCCTTGTTTCGCTTACTCCAAAGAAATCAAAAATCAATCTTTCCAGCGCCCTAGAATCTGGCCTAAACTTCTGGGATTCCCCAAATAGAGAGTTCTTTGTCGCCCTGAAGGACAAACGGAGGATAGTCAATCTTGATGATATGGAAGCCCTCAATTGCAAGGTAAAAGACATTTTCGTTTATCAGGGTTGGTCTAAGTTTTTCTCTGTTCCTGTGCCCAAAGTATATGAACCCCTAGTCAGAATGTTCTATGCAAATCTTCGGTCTAGTAATCCTGACAGGTAGGAATCCTTAGTGCTAGGAAAACGTATTGTCCTTGATTGTGCTTTGTTTGACTCAATTTTTCAGTGCAAGTGTTCTGGTTTTCCTATGCTCTTCAAAAATTCCTGGCCTAATGATTTTGAAATTTCCCTTGATCAAGAAAAAATATGTATTGCTGAGTATCCCTCTGATTCCCTTCCAAACTAGTTTGTCCCTAGTAATGTGAGTTTTGAAACCCGTGTTCTGGCTAATATTGTTTCCACCTATATGCTTCCTTGCACTGGTTCCTTCTCCACTTTCTCTCTTAGGGACACTGATATAAGGCTAGATTCATGTAGTTTAGCGACTATTTATACCCCAACTTTAATATGCGTCACTATTCTAGGAAGGTTAAATGACGATAAAATGGCTCTAATTGTGAATTTCATGTTTTGCAGGAGCAAGTCGTGCTTATAAGGACATAGGACAGTGTTTGGAGATAAATTAAAGCAACGAAAGCCCCTCAGAGTTGAGTGCGTGTGAAGGAAGGAAGAGAAAAAGAGAAAAATAGTTGATCCTCTCTAGCGTGGGCCAAGCGTGGCCTTAGTGATCGACACTCACCTACACTACTATAAAGTAGCAAGATGAGGGTCGGGACAGCTTTAACCCGAAGGATCGGGATCGATTCCATAGAGAGTTATGAATATCAGAGTTGAGTTTCTAGGTAATCTACTAGTGTTACGTGCTCTTAATTGCACTTCTCATACTTTTTGATTTGACAATTATACTACGGTTTATACTAATAGTAATTTGCTAATTAACTAACTAATGTATTTTTGGTTATTTTCTTAATGGATAAAAGGCACTAGGGTTATGACTTCACCTACGCGAATATTTAACAGATTCCAATATCTAAGGAAATGATGTTATGAAAGGGAGTGTGATATAGCCAATGCTCAAAGTTACCCACTCTATACCTCTCGGTAGTTTGAGTGGCTTTGCCTTAATTGCCTCCCTCGAGGTCAATTGGGTGTCAAATTCATACAAGCAATATAGGCTTAAGTAGGGTTTTACTATCTCTAGGTTTAAGCCGTTAATTGGGACTATCAATCTCGTGAATACATCACAATTCCTTGTTGGACTAATTTTATAGACTCAAGTTCTCTTTCTCAAGAAGAACCCAAGTCAAATAAACACCAATTAGTGTTTGCAACCACTAATATTAACATGAAAACCATAAATCAGCCCAAATACCAATTACCCATAAACATCTAAGACTTAATTTAAAGGACCCATCAAACACCCACACTAGGGTTGAGACACAACCATATCTAATGTGTTTAGATACTCATAATAACTAAAGAAATCATAGAAATAGATTAAGCAAAACTCATATAATTGAATTATAAACTAAAATTGAAAGATTCAATGTTGAAACCCTTCTAAAATTACTCAAAAAGCTGAAGAAAAATCGTTTACGAGCTCCTGATAATATCAGAGTACAAAAGCTGACCTAAAAATAAGAAAAGAAACTATTTATACTAGACCAAATTTTTTGGACAAAAATACCCCTGCGGGGTCACAGCGGACCATACAAAATGGACCACGGCCGCGGTGAGGCTTTTGGCTTGAAAAACTGGGCTTCTGAACTTGGCCACCTCGATCTGCATAAAATGCACCGTGGCCGCGGTGGCTTCAGTGCGGACCGCGCAAAATGGACTGCGGTCCGCGATGGTCTTCTGGCCTTCAAAGTGGAAGCTCTCTGAATCTCCTCAGTGCGGACGACATAAAATGGACCGCGGTCCGCGTTGGATTTGGCCTTCAAAAGCACTCTCTGAACCTCTTCACCGCGGACCGCATAAAATGGACCGCGGTCCGCGTTGGATTTGGCCTTCAAAAGCACTCTCTGAACCTCTTCACCGCGGACCGCATAAAATGGACCGCGGTCCGCGTTGGTTTGGTCTTCAAAAATCACTTCTCTGAATCTCTTCAGTGCGGACTGCATAAAGTGGACCGCAGTCCGCACTGGTCAGTTGAACTTTGCTTGTGCTTGTTCTAGGTACTTGTGCATGTTTCACTCCTTTTTAGCAGGTTTTTGACTATTTGTCACCTTTTTTTTATTAAACCTTGCAATCAAGTACAACAAGTAAGCCTGTGGGACTATTTTGCATAAAATTTCATCCAAAACTTAAGCAAGAAAGAGTGTAAATTAAGGTAAAATCCCTAGTTATCAACTCCCCCAGACTTAAGCTTTTGCTTGTCCTCAAGCAAACAAAATAAGCCCCACCCCTTTTTGAGTAAGTCCAAGAAAATTCAGTTGTCCTAAGGTAACCTCTTCTAGCATCAATTGGGACTAATAATTGCCCTCAATGCAAATGAATCATTAACAACATTTGAAATTTTAACACCATGGATTTCAGTGCGACACAAAAGCATCAAGAGTTAACTCGACTTATCAATGAAACTCTTACTACTACTTTGGTCATTGTGGAACCCAAACTCATAATCCTCAACTCTCCCTAAGCAAACCTCACTTTAAGATTGTAACACTCAGAACGAGGATAATGGGAGCTCACTCATTCTCTCAAGGAAAAGACTCAAGTCCGGCTCAAAGTACCTTAGGCTTGCCCCTTATGTGAGTCGCCACTAATGTAAGCTTCATTCAACTCAAGATCATATAGGACTTTTGTGGATATACGATGAAGGCTTTTGGTTTAGGGTAGGATATATTTGGTCTAGGTAGGTACCATCTTCCCTTAAGCACTTTATTTGTTTCACTTTTTGTGCACATTCTCTTGACTTCTTGAGTCAATAAACTCTTTCTGAGGGGTTAGAGAAACATACTGTCACTCCTTCTTGTTCATTTCAATCATTTTTTTTCTAATCATTCCACACCTTTAATCTCTTTTCTTTCATTGATTCCCTTTACTTCTTCTAAATTGTTCATTCTTTTTTACTTTTTGAATTTCTTTTCTTTCTTTTTCATTGCCTTTTCTTTCCTTCCTTTTGTACCTTCTTTTTCACTTTGTTGTATTCCTCGTTTCTCCCACAAACTTAATCTTTTGCCTTGTGCTAAGGAAAGAAGGGGTGCCAAGAGAGGGTCAGAACGGGTTAAGGCTTGTAGCATGGTTTTTGAAAGAAACAGGTCTAAGGCTCAAAAGGGTTGACTAGGGAAATTGTCATTGGTAGGCTATGGAAATATTCAAGTTATCATTCGGATCAACGAGAGCCTATAATCACATCTCAAGTCAAACTACACTTAGGATTTCGCCTTGACAGACAGTCAGGGCAAGTTCTAGACTAATGGCACGGGACTTGGACTTGCAATTCAAATTTTCACCACTCAAGCTATGGGATTGCTAAAGAAATAGAGTTGGGAACCCACAACGACCTTAGCTATGATTTGAGCAACACAATGGTCCGAAAAACCACTCGATGATTATCGGTCAACACAAGAGTCTCAAGGTCACAACTTTCACCATCCTAAACACAACGATTTATTTTTGGTCATAGGATCAAAGACAAATGTGTTAGTCCCAAGTGAAGCTTTGTTTGAGGCACCATTACTCACTATTTACACAAAAAGCAAAAAGAAAAACAAACTCAAACCCTTAAGAAGGTTTTCACACCATCCATCCTCGGGAAGAGCCACCCGGTTCTCAATAATTCCACCGTTGGAAAGAATCGTGGCATTAAGAAAACCAAAGGCTTATTGCACGCAAAAACTCAAAACAAGAAGCTACGAGAATAAAATAAGAAGCTATAAAAAGGAAAAAAATGTGTAAAGTAGAATGAATATATACAAGAGGGGAACTAATCAAATATACATAAGGGGGAATAAATATATACATCAAAAAGTAACTTTATATACAGACCAAATGTACGAAATGCGAAAAGTACTAGAATTGTAAAGTTATGTACATACCAAAAATAAAAATAAAGCATAATAAAAGCAAAATAGTATCAAATTATACATTCATCCCAAATCCAAAATAGGGCTACCCCCTCAAACGAGAGCTAGCATTGTCCTCAATGCTAACTCACGAAAAAAAGCACAAATAAAAGGAGAAAGAGTAAAGAGAAACTCCCTATAGGCCCTCCGTATGCATAGGATCTTGAGTATGGGTCCCAGGGTCTGTGGACTGTATGGGAGCCTGTGACTGGTCCTCAGAACCCTGTGTCTCCATCGGGACCTGGATCTCCTCTGTAACCTGGGCCTATACTGGCATCTGTGGCTGACTCGAGGTACCTTCCTGCGGGTCCGCCAACTCTATAACAATACCCTCAGTACTGGAAAACACTCTCTTCCTCTTTGGTGGCCTCTCTATCTTCGGCTCTTACTCAGGCTGGGCAGCAGGATCATACAGCAACAGGTCTAATGGCAAATGATCTTCCTTTAGCTTATCTACCTCCTTCCTTAACCACTTCACTGACTCCTCATATGTCGATCGACACTCACCTACACTACTATAAAGTAGCAAGATGAGGGTCGGAGCAGCTTTTACCCGAAGGATCGGGATCGATTCCACAGAGAGTTATGAATATTGGAGTTGAGTTTCTAGGTAATCTAGTAGTGTTTCGTGCTCTTAATTTCACTTCTCATACTTTTTGATTTGACAATTATACTACGGTTTATACTAATGGTAATTTGTTAATTAACTAACTAATGTCTTTTTGGTTGTTTTCTTAATGGATAAAAGGCACTAGGGTTATGACTTTCACCTACGCGAATATTTAACAGATTCCAATATCTAAGGCAATGATGTTATTAAAGGGAGTGTGATATAACCAATTCTCAAAGTTACCCACTCTATACCTATCGGTAGTTTGAGTGGCTTTGCCTTAATTGCCTCCCTCGAGGTCAATTGGGTGTCAAATTCATACAAGCAATATAGGCTTAAGTAGGGTTTTACTATCTCTAGGTTTAACCCATTAATTGGGACTATCAATCTCGTGAATACATCCCAATTCCTTGTTGGACTGATTTTATAGACTCAACTTCTCTTTCTCAAGAAGAACCCAAGTCAAATAAACACCAATTAGTGTTTGCAACCACTAATATTAACATGAAAACCATAATCAGCCCAAATACCAATTACCCATAAACATCTAAGCCTTAATTTAAAGGACCCATCAAACACCCATACTAGGGTTGAGCCACAACCCTAGATAATGGGTTTAGCTACTCATAATAACTGAAGAAATCAGAGAAATAGTTGAAGCAAAACCCATATAATTGAATTATAAACTAAAATTGAAAGATTCAATGTTGAAACCCTTCTAAAATTACTCAAAAAGCTGAAGAAAACCCGTTCACGAGCTTCTGATAATATCAGAGTACAAAAGCTGACCTAAAAATAAGAAAAGAAACTATTTATGCTAGGCCGAAAATTTTGGACAAAAATACCCCTGGGGGGTCACCGCGGACCGCACAAAATGGACCGCGGTCGTGGTGAGGCTTATGGCTTGAAAAACGGGGCTTCTAAACATGGCCACTGCGGTCCGCATAAAATGCACCGCCGCCGCGGTGGCTTCAGTGCGCACCGTGCAAAATGGATTGCGATCCGCGATGGTCTTCTGGCCTTCAAAGTGGAAGCTCTCTAAATCTCCCCAGTGCGGACCGCATAAAATGAACCGCGGTCCGCGTTGGATTTGTCCTTCAAAAGCACTCTCTAAACCTCTTCACCGCGGACCGCATAAAATGAACCGCGGTCCGCGTTGGTTTGGTCTTCAAAAATCACTTCTCTGAATCTCTTCAGTGCGGACCGCATAAAGTGGACCGTGGTCCGCACTGGTCAGTTGAACTTTGCTTGTTCTTGTTCTAGGTACTTGTACATGTTTCACTCCTTTTTGAGCAGGTTTTTGACTATTTGTCACCTTTTTTTATTAAACCCTGGAATCAAGTACAACAAGTAAGCCTGTGGGACTATTTTGCATAAAATTTCATCCAAAACTTAAGCAAGAAAGAGTGTAAATTAAGGTAAAAGCCCTAGTTATCACTTAGCGCGTCCACGCTAGAGCAGAAGAAACGGGGCAGTGTTGAAGTCGATTAGCGAGGCCCAAGCACGGTCACGAGCGCGACCGCGCTAGTCCAGGAGCAGCAGGAAGAATAAAGTGCAAATAGCGCGGCCGCGCTAGTCCGTCCGGAACGCGGTAACTTCAGGGGAAGTTTTGGAAGATCGAGGGTAATTCCACTTAACCTATAAAAGGTCCAGCTCGCCCAAAAAGAGGATATCAATGTTTTTATAGTTTTGTTCAAGGCAAGAAGATGCAAGAGGCAAGGAGGATAATTCGACATCGAGTTCTACTTTTCTTCCTTTTGAGCCTATAAGCCTATTTCTTTGGCAACCACATTACAAACCTTACCCAATTGTTTGAATGGCCCATCTGTTTGAACCCTTTTACCTCCCATGAGCACTTGAATTGTTATGAAATATGTAAAAGTTAAAGTGTGGGGTGGTTCGTTTGGTTTTTGAGTGGGACCAATGAAATAGGGGAAAAGGTGCAGTGTTTTAAAAAAATAAAAGAATAAGCGCCACTTGAAAAGAAAAAAAAAGAAATAAAATAAATAAATATAGTCCTTGATAAGTGGTGACTTATAATACAATTGTGCCTAAAGGAGTTTGGGGTATTATAAATAAAAGTGTGTTGGAATGTCTGGTCTGACATAAATATGGTTCTGAATGCGAAAGTCATTGTATTAAAGTGCTTAGGGAAGTTAGTCACTATATCCAAATATATCCTACCTGTCCCTTAGCCTACATTACAACCAAATGAAGTCCTAATTGATCTTAGACTGAATGAGCTCGATTACTAGAGTAGTACACTACGGGAAAGCCTGTGGTGCATCTTTGTGGCATGTGAATGTTCTTTCTGAGAGTGAGTGAATTTTGTCTATCTGAGTTCCTAATTGTTCTTAATGTTATTACTTGTGGAACTACTCTCTTGTGTGATGTGAGGGCACTTGATTCATAAAGGAAAGGTAAGTCTTGACCTCTGTATAGAGTAAATTGAGTAAGTATAAATATTGCACGGCATGTGAGAGACGACTCTTGAGGCAAAGATGTTACACTACTAGACGCAACTTTGGTGATATGTTCTTGGTGTGATACGTTAGGGAAGGGCTTAGTGAAGGAACCTCTGTAGAGTATGGTGAATTGCTCGGGGACTACCAATGATTTAAGGGTGGGGTGTTGATAATCGGCTAGATTCATGTAGTTTAGAGACTATTTATACCCCAACTTTACTATGCTTCACTGTTCTAGGAAGGTTAAATGACGATAAAATGGCTCTAATTGTGAATTTTATGTTTTGCAGGAGCAAGTCGTGTTTATGAGGACATAGGAAAGTGTTTGGAGCTAAATTAAAGCAAGGAAAGCCCCTCAGAGTTGAGTGTGTGTGAAGGAAGGAAGAGAAAAGAGAAAAATAGTTGATCCTCTATAGCATGGCCATGCTAGAGCAGAAGAAACGGGGCAGTGCTGAAGTCGATTAGCGTGGCCCAACCGCGGTCACGAGCGCGGCCGCGCTAGTCCGTCCAGAACGTGGTAACTTCAGGGGCAGTTTTGGAAGATCAGGGGTAATTCCACTTAACCTAAAAAGGTCCAGCTCGCCCAAAAAGAGGATATCAAGGTTTTTATAGTTTTGTTCAAGGCAAGAAGAGGCAAGAGGCAAGAGGCAAGAGGCAAGAGGAAAGGAGAATAATTCGGCATCGAGTTCTACCTTTCTTCCTTTTGCTTTTATCATTCATGATGAATTCTACTGTTGTTATTATGATCACAATTATGAGTAGCTAATTATTTAGTCTAAGGTTTTCATGGAACATGTTGAAGGATGAACTTTTTGTTGTGTTAATATAGTTTGCCGAGTTTAATCTCTATTTGTTCAACTACGTTCTTGTTGTAGTTAATTGATAGGATCCTCAATTAGTTGTGCCAATTTAGTATGTATTACTCGGGAGAGAGTGCATATTTAGGTAGTTGTTGAACAACACCACTCCCAAAGTATATGAGGGATCAATAACCGATTTTTTAAAGGTGGTATTAGGGATAACGAAACCTTGGGTGCGATCTAAGTGATCTGTAATAAAATCCAGCTAGCGCAAATCGGGAGAGTGCGTCTAGTAAATTGTCTTAATTACTCGGGAGAGATTTACGGTAGTAAGAGTGCTCATGATCGATAGAGTCGATTAGGCAAATCTATATGAAACATAACAGGAAGGGACTCCATCAATAGGGGAAATCACAACCTTAGATCCTTCTCTTATTTGTTTACAACTCAGTCATAGTTAGCTCTTAGTTTAATTAATTTTATTCAGTTATAGTTAGTAGAAATACACCCAATTATTATTCAAAATATCTTGGAAGTTGATTACAGATAATTCAGTGAGTCTGACAAAAGTAATTGATAGGTTATTTCCCTATGGGATTCGACTCTAGGCTAAATACCCAGATTATATTTGCAACGACCGCTTAGTCCTTTTTATATAGTTGGGCGTGATCAGACATCTTCTTTGTTTAATGCCTTGTGACTAAACTCAAAATCAAATTGTCCTCCTGGGTTATTAATTTCATGATTGAGAGTGTTGAAGACCCCACTAGTCTGCCTTATGGTCTGGGCATTACCCACATTCTGGTAGCCCACAATATTCTTCTCTATGAATATCCCTCTATCATGGTTTGCAAGTCTTACAAATCCATAGCCTTTGTAAGTATGGGGTATGTGTTCATTCAAGGGTCATGGGTCACGAAACAAGAGAGTGAAGTCAAGCCTGCTCCAATCGAATCTAAATCCAAACCCCTCTGCCTCTCTTCCTAGCCAAAGTGATCCTGATTTGGCTGAAAAGATCCAGTGCATTGGCTCTCAACTAGTTGAGATTAAGGATCTCCTCTCTGTGACTCAGTCTACTATTGATGACATCCATACCAACTCCAAGGACACAGGATCTGATGTTGCTAAAATTCGAGTTGCAATTCTCAGGGTAAAGGAGAATGATGTTAAGGAATTCAAGGAGATTCATGACAGGTTTGATGGAATGAGCATCTCAGCCACATCCATCTTTGATCAGATGAAGGAGATGATTTGCAATACTCTTACATACTTTCTGCGTCATTAATTTGGATGTTTCAGACAATTTTTTTGTTTTGTTTTATTTTGTGCTTGGACTGGGTAACCAGTCGATAGATGTTTTTTTTAAACTCAATAACTGCAAAACTCCCTGCTTTTATCAATCATCTTTTGGTTTGCATCCCCTCATTGCTGATGACAAAAAGGGGGAGAAAAGAATATGTATGTAATAACACAAGTAAAGCTATTCGGGACAAGTCGACTCTAGTGGAATCGCAAGCTACGCATGCAGATCAAGTCGACTACAACACTTTTTGAGGGGGAGCACGATCAAGTCGACCACAACACCTATTAAGGGGAGAAGAAACAATTGACTATCATAATCCTCTACTGAGGGGGAGTAAATACAGGGAAGTCAATTGATGTTTATACATATATTATTTTGTCATCATCAAAAAGGGGAGATTGTTATAATCTGATTTTAATGATGAAAATAATATATTTGCAGTGTGTAGGTACCTCTCGAGATTGAAAGAACAAGATCACTTGAGAATCCAAATTGAGGATATTGTGGAAGAAGTAATGAAGCAGAATGAATCTAATACCATCGTGATGGTATCCAAAAGTAAGAAAACAAATAAAGGATGATGAAAGAACGGCGGGGTAGATTGCGGAAAGAATAAAGGAATCAAGCAATCAACGACACCAAGAATCCCTCAAGCGGCTAAAACTGGAAAGCCCAAGATCCTAGGAGGATTTTAGCGCCATCAAAGGAAGCCTTCAGCGCATCCCCTTCTTGCCTAGCCGTTGCGGAACATCCTTATTCTTGGAAAGAATCAATCTCTTTCCAAGGATAAAATCTCTTGGGTTGGCAGCGTCTCTTCAGCAGTCAGAGCTTCCTCTATATAAACTCTCTTGTACATTGGAAAGATATACTTTGATCAAACCAATTACCCTCTCTTTGTTCTACTACATACAAACATTGTAGCTACTAAAAGATCTGTTGTGTAACAAGTTAGAGAAGAAAGAGAGAAAACCACTGGTGAGGCATTGTATCAAAAAGAAATTGAGAGTCACTGAAAGATAGCCATAGGTGTAAACTATACCATCTTTGTATTCTCGAAGAACATCATTCACTGAAAGAGAACACCCTTGCAATCCAAGGGGACTGGACTAGGATTCACATTGAATCCGAACCAGTATAAAATTCCGGTGTCTTATATTCTTGCACCTTTATTAATGTCTTTACATTATGTTGTGTTAGTACTTCGCTACTATTTCTAGTTGACTAATTACATAACCAGTCAACTAGTAAAATTAATAAAAATAGTCAATTCACCCCCTCTTGTACTTTCAGTATTCAGGGGTCCATTGGAGGTTGTTCTCCTTTTTGAGTACGTCAAAGAATTTATGGCACCTATCGGAGGATCGTGAGATGAACCTTTCCAGAGCGGCGATACAGCCGGTTAGCTTCTGGACTTGTTTTTTGGTGGTCGAGTGCTTTGGTATACCCTGTCGCGCCCCCTTTTTCTATCGCACGGGTCAGGTACGGAGAGATCGGGTTAAGACATTACGGACAACTCCTTTAAAGGAAAAGGAAGAGTCGCCACCTAACGATTTTAGCGGTGCGTTAGGGCACCTAGAGTTGATAACTTGTAGACTAGTTTGCATTACCAGAGAACGGATAAGGGCTTGATAATATCCCAAGGGGAATGTGTTAGGCACCCCTCAGGATCCACAACTGTGGGTCCTAGCCAATAAGTTTTGTGAATTTGAACGGTGAGCAAGTATCAAATAAGGTTCACATATGAGGGGATTTAAAACAAGTATAAAAATCTTTAAAGGTTTTTGAATAACATAAACATTTGAAAAGAAGTGTCCTAGGTTTAAAGTAATACGGATCACTTCAATGCAATACCCGGTATGTCATACCTCGAGGAGGCGGCTACACGTGGTATTAGCGCACCGGTCATCATATCCGTATTCTACCCTTCCCACCCCGTAAAGGTTATTTAAAATGCGTGTGTTGGTCACGAATGCTTATTGCGTTCTATTACCCGTCCCATCCTATCAGTCCTAGAGGGTGATTAGGACCATTAATCCTACCAAAGGCGGGGACTAGGCTGACTCAGGTGTAAAGGATAAAATACTAGGCGATAATGCAGAACTAGTAGAACAACATGTATTGGGATCACATAGGACAAGTAATAGGCTCACAAGTCCCTCCGCAATTAAGCACGTAAATGGCACGTCTCAAACACAATTAAAGTCTCAAAAGGAAGGTTTGAAAACAAGGCATTTTAGTAAAGGCAGTGGGGTTAAAAAATAGGAAGTTTAATAAAATAGTAGGAGTCTGGGTTTAGAAAACTAAAATTAAACTGATAATTGATTTCAAAATGTACAGTAGATAAAGGCATCAGTAAAACCTAGAAATAGGCAATGATTAAAAGCTTTCCGCAAAACATAGATGAAAGTTATTAAAGCATGGGTTTGAAATGATTTTAAAGGATGAGTAAATAAGATACAGTGATTTAAAGACAGCATTAGGATTTAGAAATGCACAATAGTTTGAGAAAACTCTTCGTAAAAAGGAGCAACAGTTTTCAGAAAACCAGCAATGCTTTTATTTGAAAATCAATTCAAAAGGGAATATAAAGTTCCAATAGTCGATAGGAATTGATTAAATTAGTTTTAGAAAATAATAGTTTAGCAGGTATTCAGAAATAGAATAGCTTTCTATAATGAAGCAGCTCTAAAAAAACTTAATAGTTTTGGAAATAGGATGGGAATTAGAGATCCTGAGATCAGTAATGAGAAGTAAGAAAACACACAGTTTCAGAATTGTTTTAAAAACAGCATAGGAGTTTAGCAAAACAGAGCGGGTTTCAGAGAGGCAGAATCCGCAAAGTTTAAGAGATTTAAAAGAGATGGAATATTCCCAGCATGGTTGATTTGATTTTAGTTAGGCCTAAAGTTTGTCTAGGCGTCGTATATATTGCCTAAGGGTGAGCATGCATATTCCAGATCTGATTTTAAGACATAAGTGATAATACATTTGCAGGAAACGTTTTGACCACATTTATTAGACTAAGCGAGTTAACTAATCATTCAAGTACTTGCAAAATAAAAAATCCTACAGGCAGGATATCTAATGCACGAAATAGTATCCTAGACATGGTTTCTATATGGCATGGTTATAAGTGCATGAACGATACATTATAGCAACTTTTATTACTCGATTATAATTACTAATTGTGAACAATAAGATGACACAAATATGCTTATGAAGACTGACAAGATTCATGATATATGTTATGCATATCCTAAGCGGGATAGCTAATGCACATGTGGGAAATAGATCCTAAAGTCATGTTTTCTACCCATACTACACTAAACATGCATAGTTCCCTCCCATATTCACTATCTAGCCCCAATTATTTGTTTACAAATTATTACATGCCATAATAAATGAATTACAATAATTGCAAAGGAAAATAAGAAGCTATTCTATAGAGAGCCTTCAAACAGGCCTAACCTTCCAGCCTCACCCCTGTTGAGCCTCACAGCCTTACACGGCCTGGGTGCGGCAAAGCTCCCAAAGGTCCTTGTAAGGGCCCTGGCCAATACCAGCACCCATCAGTTATCAAAGTTGAGATTGGTGCAGTGTAGAATTACCTGCCTCAGTGTGTCAAAGTTCAGAGGGAACTCAAGGTCCCTAAGCATTGCTCACACTAAGGGGGTGGATCCTAGAGGATCTAATAGTAGTGGGAAGTGCTTGGATTTTAAAGAGAGTTTGAGTTTGAAAAGAGTAATTGAGACAACAGTTTTAAAAGATGATTTCAGAAAATGATGAAGGATTTTGTAAAACAGTTTGCAAAAGGGAGAGGCAATGCAACCACAATCCAGCAGGTAGAGAATTCAGAAAAAGAACAACACAAGCAGGGATAGGAGTTGGGGACAAATAATTCACATGTTAGCAGTAGAATAAGGTTACAAATTCACCTAGTTACCACATAGTTGTCACAAAGCAACATAGATTCACAAAATCACATATTGGGCAGGGAATCAGAACCATGTAGCATTTAGGTATCATGTGGAGAGGGCATGTTTATAACATAGGAAGCTAAGCATGTAACAATGGTCATGTTGAGAAGAGAAACATCAAACTATAAACGAGTGAGCATACTAGTTGCATAAGTCTCTCATAGAGTCACAAAATAGGAGACATATTAGGCTAAGAGGAAGAGCAGGGACATGCTAATTACACAAGACTCAAATAGTTATAGAGAATCATATGGGAAAAGCAGGATAGCAAAAGGGAAAGGACATTATAGAGTCATGTTAATCATGGTAGGCAGTAGAACCATAAGATAAAGCACAAAAGGAACAATAAGTAGATAAACAAGAACTGAAGCATATTGTATAGAGATACTCTAAAACTAAATCAGAAACATACTAGTTGAGCCGTAGATAAAGCAAGGTGCAAGAAATAGCACATCAATATCAGTATGCAGAACAAAGAGCAGCAGAGGACAATGTGCAGAATGAGAGAGAGCAACAGCAGGGCAGTAGTTTGTAGAAGCACAAGAACAATAGGGATTACTCAGTCTTGGCTTTAAGCCGACTGAGTAGTCACTAATAGATGCAAAGAGCAAATAGAAATGGGTATGAAAGCACAGAAAAGTGTAGAACAATGTGATCAGTGATTGCTAATATCAGTGTAAGTGTCTTAGTGTGTGTCTCAGTCAGTGTGAATCTCTGTGTGTCTTGGTGTTATGCAAAGAGGGAAGACAGAGTATATATAGTATTACAAACGAGTAGTACATGGGAAAATTATGGAAGTAACAATCAATCAATACAAATCAAGATAACTGGACTCCTTTAATTAAGGAATCTAGTTCAAACGGTATAGACAAGGTTAAATAAGGCAAAGAAATCAGTCCAATAGGACTGATTCTCTCAAAATAGGACAAGGAAGTCACATAGTGCACAAATAGAGCCAAATACATAGTGAGTAATTAAGGAAAGTTGAACTAATATTACATTTATAAAATAAAAATAGGGTATCAGTTTAAAATCAATTAAGAAGATCTTGGATTCGATCATAATCACAGGGAATCCGAAATAGTTAAGGAAAGCATCACATAAACATGGAAGGAATTCAAAATTGGTACAGAATTATAAAAGGAAAATACGAAATTGTATGTTCAAGGAAAGTATCACACATAGACATAGAAAGAATTCGAAAAGTGGTACAAAATTACAGAAGAAAAAATACAAAATTGTGTATTTAAGGAAAATATCACGAGAAATCAGTATAACCTCAATAAGTAAATAATCAATAAGGTAAATGGTCGAACTTATCAAGTATTTAAACAACAATAATGATCAACATAAGAGATACTCATAGAACAGCAGAAAAATTAGAGATTATAGCACTGAATCGAACAAGAATAAACGAGTACACATAGTCAAATAACAAAAAGCACTAGGTTTTCATCAATAACAGTTCGAACAACAAGAAATCATGAGATAATTGCTTAAACATGGTATAAGTGACTAAAATCAAGAAGAAATCATTTTTGAAAACAAGGTTAAGAACCCTAGCTTTGAAATCGTTAAAAGAAAAAGGGATTTTCCGGAGAAAACCATAGAGACCTCGTAATATTGCAAGAATTAAACAGACCTTAAGAAAAATAAAAAATACAGATGATTAGGGTTTCGTGAAACCCGTAAAAGAGGGAAAATCCTCAGAGATGGCATAGATTAGGTCGGGGGACATGTAAACTTACTCAAACGACCGGGGTTGGCCGGAAAGTGGCAAGAGGCTCAACGAAGGCGAGCGGACTGCTCCAGGATCGTCTTGAAGAACTCAGGGCGTCACTGAGCGAGTGAGAGGTGAGTAGATGACCAAGAGATGGTGAAGAGCCATGGATTCCGGTGAGAGAACCGGCCGGAGAAGGGGAACAGACCCCATCGGAGGGGAGAAGCCCATGAGGCTTCTAGAGAGTAACAGAGAGAGATAGAGAGATGATAGATGAAGAGCCTCGAAGGAAAATGAACAGGGGGGAGGTTAGGTTAGAGATATTTATGGTAGTGTTTAATCTGGGTCGTTGATTCAAATCGATCAACGGCTCAGATCAATCACAGGGTTGGGCCGGGTAGGATTTTAGTTGGGCTGGGTATTTTGGGTTTGGGTTTGGGTCAATTAATTGGGTTAAAATGTGGGTAGGCTAGGATTAAAATTAGGCTAAATTTTAAATAAAATGTGGCCAGTTATTAAATACCCATAAAAAATAGATAATTAATTAAATAAAATAGCTAATAATTGTATAAAATGAAATTAAGTTAAAAATAAGTATAATTACAGTAATTAAAATATAAAGGACATGAATTCTGATTTTAAGGGTATAAAATGGCTAATTCGATTATAACTGCAAAATAATTGTAATTGCAATTAAATAGTACTCAATTGGTCAATTTAGGAAATAATTGGATTTTAATAAGTCAAAAGTTATTATAAATGACATATTAAATTGGAAAATATTTTGAGATTATTTAGAGCGTAATTTATGAATTATAAAAATATAAAAATAGGGAATAAATAGGGAATAATTCAAATAAAAATGTGTAAAAATTAGGAAAAATACTCATCATTGCTAAGAATGATTTTGAATCATATAGGTAGGATTAAAAATAATTTGGAAAAAATTGGGTATCAACATACCCTCGATGGCCTTGATTTGGTCGGGATCCCGTTGCGACACTAGGAAACCCAAGAATTTCCCTGAGGCCACGCCGAATGAACACTTTGTGGGATTCAACTTCATGAGTATGCCGAAGGCTTCTCTTAAATGGTCGATGTGATCTTCTTTATTTTTGGACTTGACCAGCATGTCGTCGATGTATACCTCCATCGTCTTTCCGAGTTGTTCTTTGATTTTTGTCACTAATATTTGGTAATTTGCCCAACATTTTTCAATCTAAAAGGCATGTCCTCGTAGCAGTACATCCCTTAGTGGGTTATGAAAGTGTTCTTTTCCTGGTTCTTTTCCTCCATAAGGATATGATTGTAGCCCGAGTAGGCATCCAAGAAACTCAGTAACTCATGTCAGGCTATCCCATCGATGAGTTGGTCGATATGAGGTAGTGGAAATGAATCCTTGGGGCAAGCTTTGTTCAAGTCGGTAAAATCTACGCACATCCGCCACTTGCCGTTATTCTTTTTTACCATGACCATGTTGGCAACCCATTTGAGGTACTTTGACTCTCTAACAGCCATTTTCCAATAATTGATTGCGGAATTAAACTTACGTCGAACCTGCCTTACCGGGGGATAGAGTGGATCAACATTCAATATATGTTTGTCAATCTCTTTTGGGATACTTGGCATATCTGCATGGCTAAAAGCAAACAGGTCCGCGTTAGCAATTAAAAATTTGCGAAACTTACATGGTTCTTGGAGTTTGCAACCGATGTAAGCTTTCTTATTGTTGTCGTTGATATCTAGTTGAACGGGGTCGAGGTCCTCTATGGTCGATCCTGCGGCCTCGGCCACATCGGGATCTTTGATGACGACTTTGATGTCGTCGTCTACCGACCTCGACGGTATTGATTTCTATGCTTCCTTGTCTTTGTCTTTCATTTGTTGAGTGGTCGTGCAGTCCAGGGCGACGCACTAGCATTCTTGGGATGTGCATTGTTCCGCGCATGTGCTAAATATGCCCCATAGAGTTGAGAATTTGATGGCTTGGTACAAGCTGGAGGGTATAGCTCTCATGGTGTGTATCCACAGTCGCCTATTATGGCGTTGTATGTCGTGTACTGATCCATGATGTGGAATATGGTCTCCATAGTGACACCACCCGCCAGGACGGGGAGTGTGATCTCGTAAGATGTCCGTTCAACTACATTGTTAAAGCCTGTTAGTGTGATGCAGCGTACTACTATCTTGTCCTCGAGTTTCATTTGTGTGAGTACTAGGGGATGGATAATACACGCGTCGCTCCCGTCATTTACCATAATTCGTCTTATGGTGGTATCTAAAATTCGTAAAGTAAAAACAAGAGCATCATAGTGAAGGAATTCCAAACCGTTGGCATCTGACTTATCGAAAATGATACTTTCTTAGAGTTCATCATATCGTTCATAGGTGATTGATCGTTTGAGCTTGTGGGTCGTGGTGAACTTCACGTTGTTGATGGAAGCGTCGTCTCCACCGCCAATGATCATGTGAATGGTGTGGGCTGGCGAGGGCGGTTTCGGCGGCCCTTGATGTTGATCGCGCCCCCTGGCAAAGTTAGTTCTTCCTCGATCGCTCAACAGCTCTTTGAGGTGCCCCTGTCGCAACATATTTACGAGCTCCTATCTAAGGGCGATGTAATCTTCGGTTTTGTGTCCTCACTCTTGATGGAACTCGTAGAGGGCGTCTAATTTTATGGTATCGGGTTTGAACTCATATTTTGCGGCCACTTTACCTTTGATCCGAGCTTCTCCTAGGCGTAGACGATCTCTGTAGGTGACACGTAAAAGTTGTGAGCGGATAATAAAAGGGGCATACCTTTTTCATTCCGGTGAGTCCCTATTCTTGACCAAGTTGGACCTTCTTCATGGCGAAGTGAGGGTATAATGGTAGTTTTGACATATGGGAGATATCATTCCCGGTTTGGTCGTGATGTTGCCAGATCTCTTCTGATATCACTTCTCCGATCTTTTCTGGATTGCTTATACTGAGGTCAATCGATGGGTCGACCCATTGAGGTCGTCTTCGTCTGCTCGAACTTCAGCACAATATGCATTATGTATTTCGTCCCAAGTTGTTGGGGGGGGGGGGGGTATTTCATAAGCCGACTTAATAATTTTCTTGTCGCTCTCGAACCATTTCTGTTCTGCTCATTTGGAAAAGCGACCACCGCCATTCCTTGTGATACATTGGGAAAAGTCATTCTCACTTGGTTAAAACGGACGAGAAAATCCCTAAGTCCTTCTCCTGGTGAATGTTTGATAGCAAGGATATCATTCACTCTCGCCTCAGCCTTTTTGGCTCGGGCATGGGCCATCATGAACTTATCGACCATTTCTTTGAAGGTTTCAATGGAGCATGCTGGTAATTGCGAGTACAAGGTTAGTTCTCCTCTCGTGAGAGTTTCGCCGAATTTCTTTAGCAGAATGGAGGATACTTGTTCCTTTGTGAGGTCATTGCCTTTCACGGCAATGGCATAATGGTTCACATGATCATAGGGGTTAGTCGTGCCATCGTATATTTTCAGGTAGGGCGGCATTTTAAAAGTCTTCGGTATGGCATGCGGGGTAGCGTTGTCACTGTACGGATTTTTGACGAACCGACTGGCATCTCTCTTCGGTAATAACTTAGGAGCACCCGGTATTTTATCAACCCTTTCTTGGTGCTCTGTCATTTGGCTCCGAAGTGCCATGTTCTCATTTTCCATTTCTTCCATCTTTTTCAGAATAGAGCGTCATCACCTGCATTGTTAACAACATTGTGAGTGATACTTGTAGTCGTGCATGGGGAGAAGTTGATCATGTTGCTCGTTCATTGGTGGCGTAGCACGGTTTCTCGCATTCTCTACGTCCACGTCCTGAACGGGCTTATGGAGGACGCTGGTTAGTGTATCAGTTAACCAGGTCTCAAGGAGCTTCTTTATCGATGGTGGTGCCTCATATCCCATGGATGCGGAGGCTGTCTTGCCAAGGGATTTTGTGATGATGCGCGAATTTAGAAAGATTTGCCTCAGTTCGGATTGTTCTCTACAACTAGGGTCGAGCCCCCAATGTGGAGGGGGCACCTCGCCTAGGTGAGGCATTCGGCGTTGTGTCCTCGTCTACTGCTTCTGGTCTCTCGTGTATGGTGTCCATGAGGTTGGTTGGGAGATCACTCATAATTCTTACTCTTTCTTCTCTGTTACCTGCCATGTTAGATCTATGCAAGCGGAGAGAAAAAGTTTTTTTTTTACGTCAGCAACCAGTGTCGGTTGTAGATCTAGAAGAAACTAAAAGACTTAGCTAGAAGATCCCCACAGACAGCGTCAAATTGTTTGACCAAAAAATATAATTTCCGGTAAAACTATTAAGCTTATATAATGAAGGGCTAAATCTAGTTAAGGATAATAAATCTAGATATTAAGCACAAGGACATACAGTAGATGAGATAGATTTCGTATATGGTTGATGACACTAAATGTAAAATACTCTTACAACAAGGACATTAAGTGAGATATAACTAACAATAAATGGCATTTATGTAAATAAAGAGAATGATTCACTCAATAATGAATGGACAAGCTGAATAGCTGTCTGACAATGATGAATGACAGATAGATCCAAGATTCGCAGTAACAATTCTTGGATCTGATGGAAAAGCGGGGAATAATATGAACGAGAATCCTTATAAAAATGTAATCTTTGTGTTTTTGCTAGAGAGAGGGTCTTTTTCTTAAAAGTGTTCTTATCAGAAATAATATCACATGCCCATATCATTGTCGCTTCTTTCTATATATATGGGGTCTTTTTCTTAAGGAACCCTAATAGTACAAACATCAGAAATATTCACTAGAATATTCCCTTTTTAATGTCATGTTCTGACAAACTAGCCTTTATTATCACTAATAGTCGATCTTGACCTCGACCCTTGTTAACATCTTGACCGCGGTCTGTATTGATATCTCAACCACGACTCATGTAGACACCTCGACCATTAATATCTCTATGCCTTGGGCGAGCTCGACCGATGACATTCTTTAATGTCATTTTATGCTAAATATTCCAAAGGCAGATTTCTGGCATGTATAGTAATATTCTTAAGTAAGGTATTCACAAATATAGAAATAAAAATATTATAATATAATGTAAAAATATGAAAACCAAAAATGTTAAATCTAAACGGGAGAAAGGTTCAAACGTAACTAGACAACCAAAGAAAAAGAAGAACGACAAGTATAGTAAGAAAAAAATGTGGTAAAGGTTAAAGAAAACTATAAAAATAACGGAAAGTAAATTTTAGAACTTTAATATTTATGTTATAATCAATCATATGTGTATTCTTTTAACTTAATAGTATATATTTTTGTAAGGTATAAATTAATCGATATTTTATTTTTAAATACTGAATACCATAGCTAATACTAATTTTTTTAAAAGCTTAAACCAAATAGCATACTAAATACTAAAATTTTAGGTCATGATATGATTATTCGGTATTTATCAAATTATGCAAAGCTCTAACCTAGGGTCCTACTAATTCATATTTGCATCGAAAAGTAATGGCTTTAGTTATGTCGATTATTGATTTTAGTTATGCCAAAATATAAATTTGGAGTCAACTATAAAGGACCGTTTATGTGTTTGGCCTTAGTCATTTAACAATCACTAAATGAAGGAGAACACTTACTCACTTTTAAAATTATTAAGGATATATTTGTCCACATGAATATTTTAAGGATGTAGTTTAGGTTATGGTCTACTTTAGAAATATTTTTGCCAAAATCTCCTTATACCGAAATGAGTACTTTACAACTATAAAGTTACCAAGATGAAACTACCCGATAAAAGAATATGTATATGGCATCCCCTTTTTTTGTTAGGAAGAAAACCACTGATACATAATTGCTAAAAGGTAGCTCATAGTAACAAAATAATTTTTCAAAAAAAAAAATATTTCTCAAAATATCGGAAAGTCCTTGTATTATTGGAATAATAAATTTACGTCCAAAAGCTTTCCCCGTAATAATAATAAAAAAGTCAATCAATCAACATCAACCACGAGAGTAGACGAATTCAGGGAAAAAGGCCAAAATTGTACCTATACTATCGAAAATTAGTCACGTTTATACCCGTTTCTACTTTTCGTCCAAAATCACACCTATTGTTAGTATAGTATATAAGTTTGTCTCTAACCCTAACAGATGTCCAACATGGCACTTGTGACCCCCATAATATTTGCCAACTAGGCAATTTTTGACCCATTCTTTTAGAAAACCGCCCCATCTTATAAAAATCTGCCCGACCCTTATAACCCATTAATTAGTCTCATAAAAATAGTCCCAACCCGTTTGATTTGTCAAAACCTTTAGTCGCCGATAGAAAAAATGAAAGAGCTCTCACCTACCCTCTTCACTGTACGTTCGTCTTCATCGTTGGTCAATTTTCGTCTTAACACAACTGTAAATCGTCATTCCTTTGCTTTGTTTTTGGTATCAACTGAAGCATATCGTCTCATTGTTTCAATTTAGAGCTAAACATAACACAGGGTTTTCGATTTTTTGTTTCTTTGACTAGGGTTTTGAATGATTCGTTTAGATATTTTTTTTAGTTACGAGGTATGCCTATTTGTTGTTATTTTTGTTTGCATGCGGTGTGTTCATACTCGATTTTAAACCCTAAATTTGTTTCCCTTCTTTTGGTCTTTATTACTGGAGGTGGTTTGTGGGTTATTGTTTTGTAATGGAATGATCCTTATCTGGTATATTGATTTCTTGTTTCAGTTTAGAGTTTCAATTTTGGTCGTCCTACATGTATGATCTTTAACCAAAAAAAAGGCCCCCTTTGTATTGGATTTATTTCTTTTGCTCTGATTTTTGGGTGTTTGGTCCCCTATTTTTTATACACATGCGTTGTGTTGAGAGATAAGTGCGTCAGAATTCAACTATTTTTTGTTTTGTTAATAGACTTGGAACATTAGTTTCATACTTTATTATGGGGTCCCCCATAATCCCTTTGTTTATTGTAGTTGTGTCTTCAGAGACTCCTTCATGTGTGGTAGCCCACTATTTTTTATTTCTTTATGTATTCTTGTCTTAACTTTATATAATTCTTCTGTCTTTATTGTATGGTCCAAATTTGCTTATTGTTTTTATTTATAGTTATCCACTTTGTGAGCATATTATATAGTTTATAATGTTATTTGTATAGTGCAATTACTTTCTGTTAATTTTTTTCCTTGCTTATTCTGCAGCTTATATGCAATGGTCTTATTGGATTTGATCTTTCATTATGGTGGTGGTTGGATATATAGTCCACAAGTGTTATACTCAAAGAAGTTTGTGCACACTGTTAAAGGTTATGACTCTGGCCTGTTGTTTTACAACTATTTAGTAAATGAATTTACTTATAAGTTGGGGTTTATTGGAGTTCAACAAGTAATTGTGAATGGGCCTTCTAGTAGATATTATGAAATAGAGAGTGATCAAGGCGTTATGAGTCTACTGTTTTTGGTTAGTGATCAGTTTAATGTTATTAACTTATTTGTCGTAGATGAGTGTGAGTTAAGTATTAATGTTCATAATATAGTCAAGCACATTGAGTCATACACATTAGAACTTGAGGCTGCTACTCAGATGACAATGAAGAACATGTTTGTCATTCTTCTGATTCTTCAGATTGTTCATATGGTGATTCTGATTTATTAGAAAGACTTCATACACAAAAAGAGAGGAAGATATCTAATAAGTTGATTGATTATAAGGAGTTACACAAGTACATGACATTCAAGGACATTCAGAAGCTAGAAAATTCATCAACATGTATTCCCTTGCTAATGGTTATGGGTTAAAACAACTTAAGAGTTACCCCCAAAAGCTTAGGTACATATGTTTAGATGAAGATTGTCCCTTTATTTGTTATATTTCTAAAGACTCTAAAGGTCCTGGTGTTAAATTCAAGACTTTAAAGGAAGAACATAAATGTAATACTGCATATGATAACACAGGGTAAATGCAATAACTATAGCTACTTACTTTAAAAGAGGGTTGCAAGATAATCATAAAACTAAAATTAAGGAGATCATGGAAAGTATAAAAGATGCATTTAACATTAATGTTAGTCATTCAAAGTGTAAGAGAGTCAAGAGAATGATCCTGGAGAAAATGGAGGGTAGTTTTGCAGATGCTTACAACAAGTTTGAGGCTTATGCTAATGAATTAAAGTCTAGTAATCCAGGAACATATGTGGTGATTAACATATCAAAAGATGCACTTAGTGAAGGAAAAAAGAAGATTTTTGATAATGTATATAGTTTTCATGCATTAAAAATGGGGTTTAAGAGTGTGTTGAGACCATTTATTGGCTTGGATGGAACCTTTTTGAAAAGGAAATGCAAGGTCCAATTTTTAGTATTTGTTCTTCAAGACTCCACGAGGCACTTTTATCCCCTAGCTTGGGATATTGTTGATAAAGAAACCAAAGTGACATGGAGATTCTTAAGACTGCTACAACATTCATTAGGCCTCGAAATGGGAGAAGGGATCACGTTTATGTCAGATATGCAAAACGTATGAACCTAACATTTTAATTGATTCATCTCTTCTACTAATGCATTCTCTTTTTACTGATGCATCTCTTTTATATTTTCTCATTACCAGGGTTTGATTGAATCATTCCATTTGGTTCTTCCTGAGGCACCACAAATATTGTGTAAGGCACATAGAGGCAAATTGGTGCAAAAGATGGGGACATGATAAATATAAGAAGTACCCCTGGTGGGCTGCATGAAGCACATATGGAGAAGATTTTAAAGATCAATTAAGGAATATGGGACAAGTGGTGAAGATGGTAAGGATGTTGTTGAAGATTTGGTGAAGTACCCACCCCAAAGTTGGAGTAGAGCATTCTTTGACACTGTTTGCAAGAACTACTCAGTGGATAACAACCTAACTCAGTCCTTCAATTCATGGATCAAGGAAGCAAGATTAAAGCCAATTACCAAGCTTGAGGATATTAGAGTAAAAGTTATGAACATGCTAAGGGAACATGAATATACTGTAATGACATGGAGCAATGACTTCAGTCCCCGAACCATGCAACTGTATAGCCAATACTTGAAGATTGCAAATAAGTGTCATGTTCATTCCAATGGTCAAGAAGGGTATGAAGTAAGTGAATATGGTGACAGACACACAATGAATATGGTGGTGAAGAGATGCACATGTAGGACATGAGACCTTAATGGAATCACATGTCCTCATGTAATCAAAGTTATACAACACAGCAAGATGAATTCCCTGACTGAAATATACTGGTGGTACTCCTAAGAGGCCTATCTCCTAGCCTATTCATATAAGCTTCAACCGGTAAGGGGAGAAAAAATTTGGAAGGTAAAAGCATCTCATGTCGTGGAACCACCAGGATTTGTGAAGATGGCTGGCAAGCCTAAAGTAAAAAGAACAAGAGAAAAATATGAGACAGTCAACAGACAATGATAGAGCTGAACTAACACAATGATAATTAACTAAACAAGGAAGAACCACGATAAAATCTACTTCATTATCCAGGCGGCAAAGAATCCAACAAACAGTGCCCAAGAACCAATTATCACCATCATTAGTTGTACAACTCTTTCTTCCAACCTTTTGACTTTAGTAGCTTCAGATTTGTTCATGGCTTCGATGGCAATTACTTTTTCGCTCAACTTGTCTCTTTCAATCGTAACCGCATTCAAAGACGACGTAAATTCTCTTATTTCAAGCTGGAACCATCTGCGGATATTACACCTTCCCATTCGAAATAACCACAGGAATTATTCTGCCAAAGAACCATTAAAAAATTCAATTTCAAACCAAAACAGCTAGATATAGTAGAAAGATTAGACAAATTCACATAAAATACTACCTTAGGTCATGCACATTTATAAAATTTTCTACCGGAGTTAGCGAGACAAGAGGAAATCAGAAGAACGAGGATTCGAATCGCCTATTTTTTCCCTTCGTGGTTGATGTGAAATGGTTGGTAATAATTACCACATCGACACCTTTTATGAGATGAAGTACTACTTTGCAATATTGAATCTCACCTGAGAGGACGAAGTAGAGCAAACGAGAGGAAAGGGAATTTGTGCCTGAACCCTACTTTTTCAAAGACAGAATAAGGTCTTACTTAATCGATGAAGGAGACTAATTAACGGGTTATAAGAGTGGGGGGGTGGGGGGGGGAGGTTCTAGAAGAATGGGTCAAGAATTGTCTAGTTGGCAAACTATTATGGGTCCCGATATCATGTCGGACATCTGTTAGGGTTAGAAACAAACTTATATACTATACTAACGGTAGGTATAATTTTGAACAGAAAGTAGAAACGTATAAACGTGACTAATTTTCGATAGTATAAGTGCAATTTTGGCGTTTTTCCCAAGAATTTAAACCCATATATTACAATTTTTATTATGATTGTTTTCAATTATAATCGTAAAGTGTCCTTTATTAGTTATGATAGAAAATAAGACAACAGGATATATATATAGATATAGATATATCTATATATATAGATATATATATATATATATATATATATATATTCAAAAAAAGATTGTCGATGTCATATGTCACACTTACTCATCCTTTTTTCAAATTTTTAAAAATTTTCAAAATGCATCTTCAAGTGAAAATTGAAAATTTTATGAACAAATATTTATTTTGAAAAAAAGTAAAAAAAGTTTTGAAAAAATCTTTCATCAAATTTTATGTCCAAACTGGCACTTAATTTTCAAGCACACGAATCCCTGTGTTAGAGCTCATCAAAACTAAAAAAAAAATTAAATGTAAATAATAATCATACCATTCGTTTTGTTTTATGTTACTGTTTAACTAGGAAAAAACGTAATATGTTACTTTAATTGATATAATATAATAAAACATTAAAGTGCTATTAGTTTAAAAGAGAGTAAATATCACATTAAAGCTTATGAGTGAATAATTTAATACAAACTTAAAAGTCTTCAAATTCGTGAAAGGTGAAACTATTTTGGGCCAAATTTTTGTTTAAGTCAAATTTAAAAAAAGTTTAGCCAAAAACATTTTTCACGTCAAAATAGTCCGGCCTAGTTATTTTTCGGATTGGTAAGAAAGAAATAGCCAGTATTTACAAATTAATTAAAAATTAGATGCGGGAATATGGAGCTCTTGCATACATATAAACTTTCAGTATATTACATATTATAAAATCAAGCATATTATGATAAAAACTCATATATCTATCTATATTATTATAAAACACGAATAATTTGAGTTAAATGTTGACGACTTAAATATCCCTAAAACATTGATCGACTGTTATAACCTTAAATATTTGTATAATTTAAGGATATAATTGTAAATCACCCAAGGCTAAAATTCTTTTCCTATTTAAATTGCATATACACCGAGCAAAAAGAAAAACATGTGAAGGTGGAATACTTCTATCTAATTTTTTTTTTTTTTCTACTGCTACTTGGATAACAGATACTTCGTATCTTCTTCTTTTCGGGTACAAATACTTTGTTCAGTTATTTTTTCCCATTGGGTTTAGATTTATTAATTATAAAAATGTAAATAGATTCTTGGAACGTAAAAGTTGCTATGTCATAGTTACTTCAAATCCTAATTATCAGTTAATTATTATTTCATTCAAATTTAAATATTTTTTAAAGAGTTTAAGAGTTGATCAATATCTCAATACAATTATACTTGATTTTTAATCATGTGAATCACTCATATATAAGAAACTAAATTTAAGAAACAATCCTCAGATGCTACCATTATGATAAGATAGAGATACGCACATAAATAAGTTAAAGCTATGTTCTTAGTACCTAACATAGAGAAGATGAGAGGAATATTACGAGCAACTAGATCGTTGTTATATAATCATTTAAAATGAGACCAGAAAATTATGAGCCCTCACCTTTGATGAGTATAATAATTTCTTTTCCTTTATAATTTATGTGGAACTTTGGGGAACCAATAAGCTATTACACGTGCCGTTCTCATCAGAACTTGACTTCTAAACCAACAAAATGACCGGTATTTTTAAACTATATTTAGTAAATATTTTCAATACGTTTTATATTTATAATAACAATAAACACATTGATCGATCAATCTCTATTGTTAGATTATTTGTCATGACAAATTTTTCCAAATGGGCAAGAAGAATAAAGGAATATATACCAAGACATCATGTTTAAAGAGGTATTAAGTCTAATAACATTTCTTGAACCTCATAATAAATTTAACACATAAAAATAGTATTACATAATATCGTTGTTTGTGGTTATTGTCTAAGGATAATGTGCAAAGCACGTTTATAGAGACTAGTACTATATTAAAAGTACGAGGCCCTTAGCGAAATATCGTTCGCTTTTTTTACCCTTTAAAAGTAGATTTCACAATGAATAAAATAGTAATTTAAGTTATTTTCCTATTATTTAGAACTTTAAAATTAACTAAATTTGGTTATTAATCTTTCCTTATTGAGTTGGGTCCTAATAATTAGGAGTTTAAATTCAATTAATATTTTACGTCAAATAAGGAAAGAATCCCCTTTATTTTAAAAGAGTACTGTAAGTATTTAAAATTTATCGGATATAAATTCATAAATAATTTGGACCATATTAAATT
>ML248203.1:499-25275 GCA_005239495.1 Nicotiana undulata
AGCTCTGTCTTACTTTGTATTTCAAAGACAGTCTTATGTATTTATTTCAGACCTTTTGTTTGTAGTAATCTCTTAGATAGTCCGTGAGTATGTGACACCAGTTCTGGGATTTGTTTATGGGTTTCATTTGGAAAGTGCTATGTTGTATTTTAGTTATCCTGTTCGTTTTTGTTGCTAATGAGTTTATTTACTTCAAACGTTGGCTTGTCTAGCGGGTTCAACGTTAGACGCAGTCATGGCCCGAAGGTGGGATTTCGGGTCGTGACACATGATGTATCAAAGCCCTAGGTTCACGTAGGTCTCACGAGTCACGGGAAAACCCATTAGAGTCTTGCGGATCGGTACAGAGACGTCTGTACTTATCTTTAGGAGGCTATAGGGTGTTAGGAAAACTCTCTTTGTTCACATTCTATCGTGCAGTTAATAGTATAATGAATCTCACTATTCTATTCTCTCACAAATGGTGAGGACGCTCGCATACGATGTTCCAGACCCGGGAGGGGCCGCTACCCCCATTATCCGAGGCCGTGGCAGAGGCCGGGGGAGGGCACCGGCCAGAGGTAGGAGACGAGAGCATCCCAGAGCTGTTCCAGTAGCACACCCAGCAGATCCGGCAGAGGATCCTATCACAGAGGAGCAGGGCGAGGTGCCCCCAGCAGATCCTGCCCAAGTGGACTTTATGACGACGCCAAGCTTCCAGGAGGTCATGGGCCGTATGATGAAGCTCATGGATACTATGACTCAGGCTAGTTTGTTTCCAGCAGATCCTACCACATCTCAGGGGAGAGGGGGAGTCCATACCCCTACTGCCCAGGCCGCAGGCCATGCAAAAGCAGTTTATCAAACCCCGAGTACACTGCCCGTGGGTGGGGCCCATCCTGTAGCAGCAACACCTGAGCTCAGACCAGCTGCAGACAGCGATCCACAGAAGTTATTTGATAGATGGACCAGATTGCACCCTCCTGTCTTCGGAGGTAAGCGTGGGGAGGATGCCCAGGACTTCATTGATAGGTGCAGGGACAGACTGCACAACATGAGGATATTGGAGTCCCATAGAGTCGACTTCACTACCTTCCAGTTAGAGGGCAGGGCCCGCAGATGGTGGTAGTCCTATATTCTTGGAAGACCGACTGGTTCTCCTCCTGTCACCTGGGAGCAGTTTACCCGGACGTTCCTGAACAGATATATTCCACCCTCTGAGAGGGAAGAGCTGCGGTATCAGTTTGAGCAGCTAGAGCAGGGTCAGATGTCTGTGACGGACTACGAGGCTAGGTTTTCTGAGTTGTCCCGTCACGCACTCATGATACTTCCTACAGAGGCTAAGAGAGTCCAGAGGTTTGTAGCTGGGTTACATCCAGGCATTAGGGCCAACATGGCCCGAGAGGTGGAGATGGGGACTCCCTATCAGCTTGTAATAGAGATTTCTCGCAGGATCGAGGGTTATCGGTAGAGGATCAGAGAGCAGGTGCAGCAGGATAAGAGAGCCAGATTTTTCGGGGATTTCAGAGGCGCTCTGCTAGGGGCAGAGGCCAGTTCGACAGGGGCCAGCCCAACAAGCCCCCATATTCAGCACCCCCACCACCCTCTTGTGGCGTTCCAGTGAGGCCTTATTTCAGTGCTATGCCAGAGGGTTCTCACCGTCCTCCAGCTATCCAGGGTTTTTCTTCAGGGCAGCAGGCCATGGCACCGCAGGGATGTTATGAGTGCGGGATCTAGGCCATATCAAGAGGACTTGTCCCAAGTTTCGGGGCAAGGCAGTACAGCAGGGTTATCAGCCTATGGGTCCAGCATCAGCGGTCCAGCCACCCAGAGGTGGAGGACATGCCGGCAGGGGTCGTCCTAGAGGTGGGGGCCAGACCAGGGAAGTTCAGTCAGCTCCTATTAATTCCGGTGGAGCTCAGTCGTCCGGTGCTCCAGCTAGATTCTATTCTATTCCAGCTGTTGATACCTAATTTTTCCTCAAATTATTTTAAATTTTGCATGTATACCTTCAAAATCAGGTTTTCATAATAAGTGGTATTTTTCCATATTTTTCCCATATTTTATTTAATTTATTTTAATTCACCCGGCATTTCTATCTTTAACAATTAATCATAAATTGCATTACAAATGATTTCAAAATATTTCTTGGTTTTGTATATCCTTTTTTGGTCCTATTACGATTTAATTATTTCACAAAGTAGCCAAATTGATATTCCTTTGCTATAATTGCAATAACTTTGTAATTATAGTCTAATTATATATTTTTGCTATTTTTATTCATTAATTAGTCATTTATATTCTTTTTATACTAATTAATCATCTTAATTTAGTCTATTTAGCATCAATTTCATTTTTTATAATTATTAGCCATTTTTATAAATTATTTACCTATTTTTAATAGGTATTTAACATTTAGCCACTTTTAATTCTAATCTTAGCCTAATTGAAACCAAACCCCTAACCCAATTAATAACCCAGCCTAGCCTTACAAATTACCCAGCCCAACCTTCATTCAATATGAGTCGTTGATTAATTCAAATCAACGGCCCAGATTAATACTTACCATATTAACCCCTAAACGCCTCCCCCCCCCCCTCTCATTTCCTCCGTCTCACTTTTCACCCACCGCTGTGAATCCTCTCAACGCTCTCTAGAATTTTCGTCCCCTGAGCCCTGTCTCTCCCCTCTCCGGCCACCCCCTCGCCGGAAACTATGAAGTTTCCACCTCTCCTTGGTCTTATGGCTCCGCCTTTCACACCTGTGTCATCGATGGAGGATCTCAAGCGACCCTGAGGCGGTTCACTCCCATCTCCGGTCGCATGCCATGTTTTCCGGACACCTATGGCCGTTCGAGTAAGATCTCTACATTTTCTGACCAAAGGCCGGTGATATTCTAACTCTTCTTCTCCTTTCTGGGTTTTCTCTGGAAACCCTAGCTTTAAATCCTCCGATCTTTTTAGATATGTGATGGATCTATGTGTCTTTTAAGGTTCTTGCATGTTTTTCTCAAAAGATTTCTTCAATTTCAAACGATTTCCTCATTTTCCAGAATAGGGTTTCAGAACCTTTTTGCAAAAAACGATTTCTTTCTGATTTTAGCAATTACTTTGTGGTTTTTAGCATGTTTAAACATCACTTGAAACTTTTCTTTTGCTCGATTCATTTTTTTGTTAAAAACCCCTAACACCTCCGGTTTCGATTTGAGGTTTGAGTTTGTTTGCGATGTGTTTGCATGTCTCTCATGAACATTCTAGGTTTCATGTATGTTTTATATGTCCTTGTGCTTCCTGTTCTAATTTGTTCTTAGGGTTTCTCTAATTTTGTTAAACACTTGTTATTTAACGTCTAATAAGTCCGACTATTTGCCTTATTATTTGTTCACATGATAATTTATACTGATTTTGTGTAACCTCCTTAGACCTGTGATATCTTCCCGGAATCTGTGATTTTGTGTATTTTCCTTGTGATTCTGTATTGATTTTTGAATTTTTTTCTTGTTTGTGTGATACCTTCCTTAGTTAGCATTGATTCCCTGTGATTTTCAATCTTATTCGTGATTCTTGGAACTAATTTTCAGAATTAAAATTGTACTCTACTTTATTTATGTGCACAAATATGCTATTAATTATTTAACATGTACTTTCCTTACTTGAAAATTTTGTACCTAGTCTCTATTACCTGCCACATGCTTTTACTACTCCTATTATAGTAAAAATTAGTTTATGATTGATTCTCTACCTGTTTGATACTAATTGTGTCCGTTTGAATTAGGACTCCCTAATTAAAGGGAGTCCAGGTCTTTAATTGATTTTGATTTTTATTATTTCCATAGATGTGCTGAGTTAGTACCTACTTACCTTATTTTCCTGCTTGTTCTAAAAAACTATAAGTACCTCTACTCTCATTAACACACAGACATAGACAGACACAAGAATATTTTACTGTTCTGAACTCTCTCTTACATACACACATATTCTCTCTTGCTCTTCTTGCTGTTTACTTGCTACTCAGTTTGCTGAAAGCCAAAACTGAGTAACTCTACTGTTCTATTTGCTCTACTGTTCCACTATTCTATATTGCTCTATACATTGTTGCTCTACTTCTCCACTACTTTGCACTTATTTCCTCATCTAACTGGTATGTTCTCAGTTTAAGTTTAAGGTTTCCAAAACAACATGCTTCAATTCGTATTACATTTCCTTTTGTTTATACTATGCCTCTACCTATGGTTTTATTGTTTACCCCAAAATTAGCATGCCTATTTACTAGTCTATCTATGTGATTACTTGAATTCAGCATGTCTACTTCTTTCTTATATGTTTCATTGCACTTCTGCCTTACCCCCTAATCTCAGTACACTATCAGCAGATATTCATGGCCCCCTAGCTACTATGTAATTATGAACCCTTTCCCTGAACTTAATGTATGAACCTGTTTAGCATCCCTCAATCTAATGTTGTTGAGTTCTTGGCATAAACTCTTTGTGATAGACTACTGCTGTGATTATTTAAGTATTGTAGTACTTCTTTGGTGCTAATCTGCGTGCAAATCTATTTCTATTGTGTGACTTACTTGTCCCCAATACCCTCTTCCCTGCTTGTGTTTGTTTCCTGAACCATGTCTGCTGTTCTGATTTTGAGTTTGTTAACTGTCATGATCCTCTTCTCTCAAAATGGTTTTCACTAAAGCAAACTCTTATGTTACTCTCCAAAACCATTTTCAAAACTGTTTTTCCGACTCAACTCCTTCAAAACTATGTCAAGCACTCTCACATATACTCTTAGAAGTCTAGGTTTTTCCCCTTTAATGTGTGATTGCTTAGGGACCCCTATGAGCTCCCTCTGAACTCTGACACATTAGAGCTGGCCCTTTCAAACTGCACTAACTCAGTTTGGTTATGAATCTGGGTGTGAGCACTACCCGGGATCCCTTGAGATCCTTAGGGAACTTTGACACACCTGTATCATGTGAAAGGCTGTGAACCAATCGCATTCGAGGCATTCTGGAGATTTTGGGCCTATTAGAAGGCTCTCTATAGTATAACTTCTTCTTTTCTTATTTTCAATTATGTAATTGTGCAAATGGTTTGTAATAACTATTGTAAACAACTCTGGGGATGGACAGTGAAAAATGAAGAGTAATTATGCATGTCTTATCTATTAAAGGTTAGAAAACATGTTATTAGGTTTATATTCCTACTTGCGTAATAGAAATCATGCTTAGGATTCATTCATGCATCCATAGATCATGTCTCTTAGGCCTTCTGATTACTGTTTTCAGCATGTCCCATCTCACTATTATGTCACTCAGAAAACCTGCTAATAAAAAATGGTATTTTCTACAATCATGTTCTACGCTTAGAGATCCTGTTTTAGGCTAATACAATATTAATCCACATGTCATCTTTGCATACACTGAAGCATGCTTGAACAGTTAGGAAATTATGCTTAGGTACTGCATATACACCACTTTATATCTCTGTGCATTATAGATCATGTCCTCAGGATTGCCTCCATATCCGCTTAGGCACCTCTAGTCTAATTACTGATAAAAACAGCTTCACTCAGTTTGCAAATAACTGGTAATAATTTATGAACTCTGAACGTTTAGAACATCATGTTTAAGTAATACAATTTCAAGCAGTTTTCTCTAAGTAATTCTGATAATTGGTAAGTTGTCTCACACCTAGGCAAGCCTTAGGTGATAAATTTGTTTAAAAACTGGAAATCTACCTTTTGTGTATGTTGCCTAACATTCAACAGGTTTAAAATCAGTAGGCAAAAACTTATTAGGATCCTCCTCCTGAATTATGGAACAAATCTGCCATCTGTTTACAATCACCTAGATATCACGTCTTAGGATTCTGAATTCAAATATGGCCCTTAACTGTGTTTGAGTCATGCTGCCTATTTGCATTACTTGTGGAGGAATACTTGGGCCTTTCTATGTTTTTGTGTGTTTTTTCCCTAATTGCGGTCCTATGTATTCTTATTTTTCGCCTAGTATTTTGCCTTTAAACCTGACGGTCTGCCTAGAACATCCCTTATAGGTAGAAGTCCTAAACTCCTCCAGGACTATTAAGAAGGGACGGGTGGTAGCATGCAATAGCGGTCGTTGACCAACACTCGTTTAGTAACCTTTACGGGGTAGGAAAGGTAGATATGGATATGATGACCGGTGTGCTAATACCACGTGTAGCCTCTCTTTGAGGAGTGGCATACCGGGTATTGCATTGTGATCCATATGACAAACAAACCTAGGACATCTCCTATCCCATATGCATATTTAGAATGTACCTCCTTTCAAAATCTTACTTAGATATTAAATATTTTCAAACTTGATAACGCATGTGTGCTTAGACTGCGAATCTTTCAAAACCATCTTCTTTTCTTAAGAATTAATTGCCTATTTTCTACTTGTACAAATTCACAAAGTTGTTTGGCCGGGAACCACAGTTGTGGATTCTGAGGGGTGCCTAACACCTTCCCCTTAGAATAATTTCAAGCCATTACCCTATCTCTGGTTATCAAAACTTGTTTAAATGACCCTAAATAGGTGTCCTAACGCACTTTAACTCGTTAGGTGGCGACTCTTCAAAACTTGCATAACCCATTTCCCAAAAGGAAGCGAGTTGTCCCAACAATGTCAAAAACCCTTGACCGACCCCGAAAGGAGTTTGAAAAAAAAAAAGGGCGCGACAGCATGGCCACTCTGCTGGGGATTTCTTAGGCTTTTACCATTTCAAACTGATTTGTGAATTTGTACCTCTTCCCATTCCCCTTATGTGCAATTACTTGTCTATTTATTTAAGCATTTAATTTTTTCTTCAAGAGTAACTGACATGTTTTTCTATTTCCTTCCTTTGTAACCGCTTTTTAAATTATGAATTGTTGTACTTATTGCTTTCGTAATGGGAAAATACATATCTACATGTTTTACTGTCTATTGCATCATCATGATTCCACATCATACTCCACTCGTGCCAAACAAATACTATAGCAACGGTTGATGGGTGGTTGCGCCCTTCCTATATCACTACCCCCTAAATTCGGAAAGGCTTATTTGCGGTAAAACTAGTCGATCAGCAGTGCAGTCTACGGTTCCGTGCTTTTCCCCCTTGAGTTGTCCGCTCAAGGGTACCAGTCAAAAACCCCATAGAAACCTTACTCCGTTATACTGTTGCATGCATCATGGTCAAACCTAGCCAGTCTAACATGTTGTCCGCACAAAAGCCTTTAAGATAGCCTTGTCCAAAAGTCCATTGGGTTTCCATAAACCCAAACAAACCTAATTACGTTCTGTGCATTTATTTGGAGAATTAAATGCTTCATGCTAATTGTTGATGTTAAATAGTCGAGTCTGGTGGGGGTAAGGGACTAACCTTGTTTGCCTTGCAGAAATATGAGGCACGAAGTCCCCATATTCGGCATGGTCACCAACATCCACCCGAAATTGCTAAACTAGTGGGAGGACTTACATTCTAGTGACAAAACTCTCGTCAGAAAATATTTGGGCAATCTACCATCTCTCCAGGAAATCCAGCCTAACAACATGATAATAGAGGCTGCTACTTTGTTTTGGGATTGTGAAAAAGCCGTGTTCCGCTTTGGGGACATTGAAATGACACCTTTGCTAGAGGGGATAGGGGGACTGGCCGGCCTAGTGTGGGAAACCCGGGGTTGCTAATGCCTGAGAACCGCACAGGCAAGGGTTTCATTAAAATGATGGGTTTGAAGAAGAATGCAGAACTGGTATGCTTAAAAGAATCTTACATCCCTTTTGACTATTTTTACGAAAGGTACGGTCACATCAAATCATATCGTACCTACCATGATGAGTTCGCCATCACATCCTTGGGACACATCCATCGTAGGGTATTCGTCTTCATCTTTTGCTTCTTGGGTCTAATTGTGTTTCCAATGAAGAAAGAGAGAATCCATACTAGGCTGGCTATGGTAACCAAGACCCTAATGGAGGGAATTGGTGGGCAGACATTCAGCATTGTACCCATGATCATTGAAGACATATACCGAGCCTTGGAAAAGTGTCAACAAGGCGCAAGACACTTCGAAGGCTGCAATATACTACTTCAGCTTTGACTCATAGAACATCTCCAAAACGGCGAATACCGACAAGAAATTCATCGAAAGGTCTCGGATGACCACATCTCTTACCACCATCCAAAGTGAATGAATTACATCCCCGACATGTTCGCTCAGCCTGAGAAGTCCAAAAGATGGGTCGAGCTCTTTGATAATCTGACTGAAGAACAGGTTCAATGGATGTTTGAGTGGTTTCCGACAGAGGAGTTCATCGCCCGGTCCAGAGATGCACCATTCCTGATTCTGATTAGTCTAAGGGGAACATACCCTTACGTCCCTCTTCCAGTTATGAGGCAAGCAGGTAGGAAGCAAGTCATACCAAGGGTCGACAAGATGAGCCATCTTCGAGCTGATTTCCAAAATGATGATAGTCCTCACAAGTGCCAAGCCCAGCACATGTGGCACTGTAAGATCGTCATGGAGAAAGACACCATCTAGCCAGACAGATATAATGCCGGTTGTACCCCTTTCTATTCTGGTTGGCTGGAAGACAATTGGGATGGTCTGGGAAATACAGGGTTCGTTCAAGGCCAAAGGATTATAGATGAAAAAGCCGAGGTGCAAGTCAAATACAACCAGTCGTGCAAAAGGATCCGGGAATGCGAGAGTGAACACCGCGAGATACATGAGTCCAACAAAAAAATAATTGAGGAATGGAAAGATATGGCTATCAGCACCAACAAGAGGTTGGGATACTTGGAACAAGGCATAGTCGAGCTGGAGGAAAAATTCCTCAAAAGAGTTTAAGACTGTCAAAAGGCTGAAGGGACCGAAGGTGGACATCTAGCCAGAGCATACCTATTGCTGGGACTTTGCGAGTTGGGGAAGCTGTTCGAGGGAAGCAAGAATGTCGAGTCTGGGGAAGGTCCTTATAGGACCAAGTAGTTAGGAATGTCTTTCTTTTGCTTTATCAATGTAATAAGGCCAATGGCCGTTAGTGACCTTTATTTCTTGTTTATTTAGTGTCGTTTTGAGATTCGTCTATTTTTTATCACCAAAATGAGGCATTTAGCATTCTAAGTTCTCCAAATCAATTTGTCGCTAGTCCTACCTCGGGCACAAAGAGGTTCCCAAATTAGGACGCGCTTTACATTCCCGCACTATGTGTTTCAATATTGCAATACTTATCATAATCCTCACTGACTTGGCTACTTTTGTTTTTTTTTCATTTTCTTTCTTTTATTCCCCTCCCCAAAGGTTAGTTCGTGCACTATGGCATCATCAGCTTACCTCACAAGATCCAGGGTCCCTCCAGCCACTCCTCCTCCTAGTCCTTCTAAAGTCAAGAACAAGGGAAAGAATAAAATGGAAGATTTAAACAACATCAGGAAGGAGAACGCAACTAAACGAGTAGAGGCCGCTGATGGCCAGGGTATTCGGGTTCCTAATGAGAATGTGTCACAACTTGAACAGAAACTGTTGAAATTCCAAGAAGAGCTCGATCAAGTTTGAAATCTGGCCAACCTATCATTCTCTCTCAACGTCCCATACGTCCACTTTCCGAACACTCAAAACCCTACACCTCCTCAGAATGTCCCAAAACAGCAGAATCATCCCGCACCTCGCCATCAAGATACTCCACCAAAGAACCAGTGTAACACCTGCCATACCCCAAATAACACTCCACTACTTATCCCAGAACCTCAAGACTCCACAAACGACCATTTCCACACCCATGCGTCAGGCCACCCTAACAATCCTATCTATGTGGAAACCATGCCACACTCCACTCCACCTATCCCATACATACCTGAGTCTGATGAAAAGGAACTGCTTATCAAGAACTTGGCCGAAGAACTTAGGAAGATGACCATCCGGGTTCAAGGCATCAAGGGAGTCAAAGGGCTGAATTATGAGGACCTCTGCATACAACCTGATGTCGAACTGCCTGAGGGGTACAAACCTCCGAAGTTCGAAGTGTTCGATGGTACAGGTGATCCAATGGTCCATCTGAGGACCTATTGTGACAAGCTGGTTGGAGTAGGGAAGGATGCAAGGATCTGCATGAAACTGTTCATGAGGAGCTTGAAAGGAGATGCATTGTCTTGGTATATCAGCCAAGATCCCAAGAAGTGGTCAAACTGGATGAGCATGGCATCTGACTTTATGGACAGATTCAGATTTAATACAGAGAACGCATCAGACGTGTTCTACATCCAGAATTTGAAAAAGAAGCCCACGGAGACATTTCGCAAGTGTGCTACTCGCTGGAGGTCCGAAGCTGCTAAGGTCAGACCTGCCTTAGAAGAGGAGCAAATGAACAAGTTCTTTGTCCGAGCTCAGGACCCGCAGTACTATGAACGGTTGATGATGATTGAGAACCACAAGTTCTCCGACATTATCAAGCAGGGGGAAAGGATCAAAGAAGGTATTAAAAGTGGCATGGTCACAAAATTTGAAGCCTTGCAAGCTACGAATAAGGCTTTACAGTCCGGTGGTGTGTCCAAGAAAAGGGACGTGGGAGCTGTGATGGTTGCACAAAGAACCAAATCCCTACTCAAATACCAAACTTACCCAACACCTCCACTCACATACCAACCAACCCCAAATTACCAAGCACCCTCACCCCCATACCAAGCTCCACCATCAACTTATCAATCACCTCCGACACCAACTTATGGACCTGCTTCACCCAGATACTCCCAACCCGCTACTGTCTACCACACTTACAACCCTCAACCATCCCATTATCAATCACCCCCTGCACACCAAAACTTCCCTAGACCTCGGCCTAATTTTGATCGCAGACCTCCAAAACAATATACCGCCATCACTAAACCCATCGACCAGTTGTATGAGAAGCTCAAAGCTGCTGGTTATGTCACACCCATCCCTGCTGAGACCCCTAAAAATCCTTCCTAGTGGGTTAACCCAAATAAATCTTGTGCATACCACTCCGACATGAAAGGACACACCATCGACGAATGTCGTTCTTTGAAAGACAAAATACAGTCCTTGATTGATAAAAAGATCATTGTGGCAAAAGTATCCGTTCCAAACTTCTGCAACAATCCTCTGCCACACCATATGGGTGGAGGTATCCACATGATAGAAATAGAAGATGATTGGGATTCCGAGGGATCGATCAGATTGATCATAGAAGGCGATAACCCAAAGAAACCAGCAATCACTCTCAATCCGATCATAGTACAGATTCAACCGTCTAGGGATGTTGAGGTAAATATGTCCATACCTCTTGAGTATGAAGCAGCGCCATCCGCAAAGGCACCAGTACCAATTGAGGTTGAGTTTGTGTCTCCGGCAAATGCACCCGCACCATTTGAGGTTGCAGTCTTGCCACCCAAGGCACGTGTTCCATTCGAAGTGAGGATAGCCGCACCGATCCCAGTGCCAATGTCAACCACGCCACCCTTATACACAAATGCTATACCTTGGGACTATACAGGCGAGGAGAGAAGGAAAGGCAAGGTCAAGACTGAAGAAGCCATCGCAGCACAGGGTATGACAAGAACTGGTAGAGTCTATACCCATGTACATCTGGCCGAATCAAGCAAGCAGGCTTCCAATCTCCCCTTATGGAGACAGGTCCGGACAATCTCTAGAGGAAAGTACAGGCCAAGGAGTACTCAGTCATTGACCAATTGAACAAGACGCCAGCACAAATATCCATTCTCTCTTTGCTGCAGAATTCTGAGACTCACGGGAATGCTTTGTTTAAGGTGTTGAACGAAGCATATGTGCCGAACAATATCACAAGCGTGAAAATGGCCAATATGGTGGGCCAAGTGTTGTAAATCCATAAGATCACTTTCATGAAGACGAGTTTCCACCTGAAGGGCTGGGGCATAACAAAGCATTGCATATCACCGTACAATGTGAAGATTATTTCATCACCAGAATCCTGATTGATAGAGGATCCAGTCTTAACATCTGTCCACTGATAACACTCAAGAAACTGGGTCAAGGGATGCATGAGATAAAGTATGGAGCAATCAATGTGAAAGCTTTCGATGGTTCTCAAAGGTCCACCATTGGTGAAATTAGTTTGTGCCTGCAAATGGGTCCAACTTGGTTCGAGGTCGATTTCCAGGTAATAGATATGCTAGCATCTTACAATTTGCTGTTGGGACGGCCATGGATCCATGTTGTTGGGGCCGTAGCATCAACACTGCATCAGGTTGTGAAGTTCGAATGGCGGCGATGGTAGCAACCTTATTATAGCCACCAGGCTATTCCGGCAATCGAGGGAAGAAGGAAGCTAGGTGGAGAAACTTACCACCACATTGAACGGGTCAATGCTATCGACAAGGTTAAATGGTGGGATAGAAAAATTGAGAGTATACTAAGCTGGAGTGGGTACGAGCCTGGCAAAGGGCTCGGCAAGAACCTCCAAGGGATCTCCAAACCTATCAAGATCAAAAGCCATTGCACCACTTTTGGTTTGGGGTACGACTATACTTGGCAAGAGTATAACGACTGGTCGCCACCTTGGCGTGGTCCTTACTACCCACTAGAGCAGCCGATACCGCATCTGGAGCAGACCTTCCAACATGCTGACATTATTTATGGATTAGATGAAGAAGAAGCACTTGCATCACTGAGGAACTTATTTCTGGAAGACGACAACATGGACTGTTGTGTTATTCTCGAGGAGGAGAGGGAGGAAGGCCCTTCCATACAGGCTGTGAGCAGAGAGACGTACCTCAAGAATTGGACTGTCAGGACAACCAAAGCCCGACGAGCCTCGGGGTAGCAATGCTAAAACAAGCATTATTCACTATTTTCTTTACTAAATGATTTCCTTTTCGCATTTTTATCCCTGCAATAAGATCTTTAAATGTTCAAAACAATTATTCAATTTATCAAAGGCGTTTTAATTTTCTTATGAATCAAATATTTATTGTTATCGTTTTTCTCTCATTACTTTACCTATACAACATTGCTATTACTTGTCTTGATGAACCAATGACTGTGACATGCAACGAGACAATGCAACAAACAGACATTCATTCAGAGGGATATGACCTACCTGACTAGATTGTCAAAGAAGTTGAGAATTTTGAGAACATACCTAAGTCCAACCTGGACGAAACCGAAGTTGTCAACCTGGAAGATTCAGAAAATATCAAGGAAACTCGCATCAGCATTCATTTGTCACCATCAGAAAAGAAGGAATACAAGGAATTCTTGAAAGAATATGAGGACATATTCGCCTGGTCGTACGATGACATAACTGGTCTGAGTACATCAATTATGGCTCACAAAATGCCAACCAATCAGATGTGTCCACCGGTAAAGCAAAAGCTCAGAAAGTTCAAACCCGACATGAGTTTGAAAATCAAGGAAGAAGTTACCAAACAGATCAACGCCAAAGTTCTCAGGGTAGTCGAGTATCCTACATGGTTAGCCAACATTGTGCCAGTGCCAAAGAATGATGGGAAGGTCAGAGTCTGTGTCGACTACCGGGATCTCAATCGGGTCAGTCCGAAAGATGACTTCCCTTTGCCAAATATACATATCCTGATTGACAATTGCGCCAAGCATGAGCTACAGTCACTCGTGGATTACTTCGCTGGTTATCATCAGATCTGGATGGATGAGGAAGATGCTGAGAAAACAGATTTCATTACGCCGTGGGGAGTATACTTGTACAAGATGATTCCATTCGGCTTGAAGAATGCAGGGGCCACATACATGAGGTCCATGACCACTATCTTCCACGACATGATTCACAAGGAGAACGAGGTATATGTGGATGATGTTATTATCAATTCCAATAAAGCTACTGACCACATAGGAGATCTGAGGAAGTTCTCCAATAGATTGCAGAAATACAATCTGAAGTTGAATCCTGCGAAATGTGAATTGGGGGTTCCTGCTGGAAAACTGCTTGGGTTTATTGTCAGCCGCCGAGGGATAGAATTGGATCCGTCAAAGGTTAAAGCCATTCAAGAACTACCACCACCAAGGAACTAGAAAGATGTGATGAGTTTCTTGGGAAGTCTTAACTACATCAATCAATCCATAGCACAGCCTACAGTTATATGCGAGTTGATCTTTAAAATGCTGAAGAAGGATGCCGCGACCAAATGGACCGATGATTGTCAAAAGGCCTTCGACAGAATTAAAGAGTACTTGTCAACACCGCCAGTCCTGGTACCACCTTTTCCAGGTAGACCTTTACTACTCTACCTCGCAGTGTTAGATGGAGCTTTCGGCTGCGTCCTGGGGCAGCACGACAAAACAGGGAGGAAAGAACAAGCTATTTATTATCTGAGCAAGAAGTTCACTCTGTACGAGGCACGGTATTCTCTACTGGAACGTACCTTTTGTGACTTGACCTGGGTAGCTCAGAAGGTGAGGCACTATTTCTGTGCCTACACCACATATCTCATATCAAGGATGGATCCCTTGATGTACATCTTTCAGAAGCCCATGCCCACTGGCAAGCTAGCCAAGTGGAAAATCCTGCTAAGTGAGTTCGACATTATCTATGTGACTCAGAAAGCGGTCAAGGGACAGGCACTGGCAGACCACCTTGCTGAAAACCCCGTGGACGGAGAATACGAACCTCTGAAAATGTATTTTCCTGATGAAAAGGTATCATTCATAGGAGAAGACATTGCAGAATCCTATGACGGTTGAAGGATGTTCTTTGATGGAGCAACGAACTTCAAGGGAGTCGGCATTGGGGCCGTCTTTATATCAGAAACCGGTCAGCATTATCCGGTGTCTTGAAAACTCAGATTCCCCTGCACCAACAATATGGCGAAATATGAAGCCTGCATCTTAGGGCTCAACATGGCCATTGACATGAACGTCCAGGAGCTGTTAGTGATTGATGATTCAGATTTGCTGGTACATCAGGTACAAGGAGAATGGGCTACCAAGAATTCCAAGATATTTTCGTACTTGCATCACGTGGAGGAGTTGAGAAAGAGGTTCACAAAGATAGAATTTCGGCACGTCCCCAAAATCCAGAACGAGTTCGCTGATGCATTGGCCACTCTGTCTTCTATGATTCAGCATCCAAACAAGAATTTCATTGATCCTATTTTAGTGAAGATCCATAATCAGCCAGCATATTGTGCCCATGTCGAAGAAGAAGCAGACGGAAAACCTTGGTTTCATGACATCAAGGAATATTTGTCAAAAGGAGAGTACCCAAAGCTCGCAAATCATACTCAGAAGTGCACACTTCGGAGATTGTCCAACAACTTCTTTTACAACGGAGGAATCCTGTATAGGAGGACTCCCGATTTGGGATTATTAAGATGTGTCGACGCAAAGGAAGCATCCAAGCTACTAGAGGAAGTCCATGCTGGGACTTGCGGTCCGCACATGAATGGTTATGTGCTAGCAAAGAAGATACTCCGGGCCGGTTACTTTGGATGACTATGGAAACAGACTGCATCTAGTATGTCCAAAAATGCCACTGCTGTCAGATACATGCAGACATGATAAAGGTACCTCCAAATGAGCTTAATGCCACAAGCTCACCGTGGCCATTCGCCGCTTGAGGAATGGACGTTATTGGACCAATCGAGTCTGCCGCCTCCAACGGACACACGTTCATTTTGGTAGCCATTGATTACTTCACTAAATGGGTCGAAGAAGCATCCTACAAAGCAGTAACTAATCAAGTCGTGGCCGAATTCGTCCGCGACCGTGTTGTTTGTCGATTCGAAATTCCTGAGTCAATCATCACCGACAATGGTCCCAATCTCAACAGCGACTTGATGAAAGCTATGTGTGAAACTTTCAAGATCAAACACAAGAATTCCACAGCTTATAGACCTAAGATGAATGAAGCTGTAGAGGCCGCCAACAATAACATCAAGAAGATACTAAGGAAAATGATAGAGAAGCATAAGCAGTGGCACGAGTAACTATGATTCTCTTTGCTGGGATATCGCACCACGGTCTGCACATCGACCGGGGAAACGCCTTATATGCTGGTTTATGGTACAAAGGTTGTCATTCCCGCTGAGGTAGAAATTCCTTCCTTAAGGATCATACAAGAAGCTGAGCTCAGCGATGCAGAGTGGGTAAAAAACCGTTATGAGCAGTTAGCCCTCATAGACGGAAAGATAATGAATGCAGTATGCCATGGTCAACTTTATCAAGAATGACCAGAGCCTTCAACAAGAAAGTCAAGCCAAGATAGCTCACACCGGGGCAGCTGGTGTTGAAGAAGATTTTTCCACATCAAGATGAAGCCAAAGGGAAATTCTCTCCCAACTAGCAATGTCCATACATGGTTCTCGAGTGCTGACAGGAGGAGCTCTTATACTTGCAAAAATGGACGGAGAAGTCGGGCCAAATCCAATCAATGCAGATGCAGTCAAGCGTTACTATGTGTAATACTTTATGCTTTAAATCAATGTTGTAAATTGAACTACGCCTGACCTGATTCCCGTTTAAGAGGGGATACGTAGGCATCCCTATGGGCTTAGTCACAAATCAATAAAAATTTTATTTTCCCCCGCAATTGGAAACTGGAGCAGAATTTTGAGGAGGACCCTCAAAATTCCGAAGCAAGTTCAGCTGATCGCCGCACTAGCAACAGTCAGAAGCATTCACCCATCAAACTGGGGCAGAATTTGAGGAGGACCCTCAAAATTCTGTAGCAAGAGAGGTTGTAATGTCTCGAACCGTGTCACAGTCGTCGGTTCATCCAAAATCATTTTAGATTTATACATTATGTTATATTTTTACAAATTCATGCATGAAACAAGCTTTGTTTAGCGACGCTACCCCAACGATACAGACAATATCATCAGATCAAGTCGAACAAGTCAAGCAAAGCCAGTAGGGATACGAACTAACCCTCCCCTTACAAAACTCACGATTTTTCTTTGGATGCAGGCACTAAGGTTGCGAAATCCCTAAACATACTTTTCGCCCAGGGGACAAACATTTTTCAAAATGCGATACTCAAAATCGTTGCACTTGCCGACATTTACCATCAACGCGAACGATGCTTCATGATCACAATGCTCTCAATGGTCATAGTACCGCAATGTACCAGCTAAGAATCCCTACTGTTATTTTATTTCTTGCATAAGGCTACCTTTCTGCCTTCCGAGACTAAACATTGTCTCTATCTACATTCGCATCTTTGCATAAGGCTACCTTTCTGCCTTCCGAGACTAAATGATGTCTCTATCTGCATTCGCATCTTTGCATAAGGCTACATTTCTGCCTTTCGAGACTAAACGTTGTCTCCATATGCATCTGCATAAGGCTACCTTTCTGCCTTATGAGACTAAACGATATCTCCATCTGCATTGCATAAGGCTACCTTTCTACCTTCCGAGACTAAACGATGTCTCCATCTGCATTCGCATCTTTGCATAAGGCTACCTTTCTGCCTTCGGAGACTAAACGTTGTCTCCATCTGCATCGCATAAGGCTATTTTGCCTTCCAACCTGCATAAGGCTACCTTTCTGCCTTCCAAGACTAAGCTCTGTCTCCATCTGCATCTACATAAGGCTACTATTCTGCCTTCCGAGGCTAAGCTCTGCCTCCAATTTACTTTTTCTTCAAACTAATTGCTATCTCAAGCACTACTTATTTCGGGTTTTTTCTCCGGGCTAAGCTCTTCCCTTTCAATACGCAAGACTAAGCTCTGTCTTGTCAACATCATACTATTGCATCTTCATGGGCTGAAATATCGCCAACTTACCCAAAAGCGTCATCGTTCAAAGGCACCATCTTCATGGCCCTAGAACACCATGTCATGGCCTGAGGATCTCTTTTAATCATTTGCATATCATTATTCAATGGCGTCATCATTCGGAGCCACCATCCTCATGGCCCGAGAACATCATTTCAAGGTCTGCGAATCCTACATCGAACAATTCATGGCCCAGGGCATCATGGTCTGAGGACGTCATCTTTAATCGTCCTAAGACTACATTCATAGTCCAACAGGAACTTGCATCATGTTTTAAATTTACGCACAATATATGCTTGTATTGATTATTTGCAGGCAATCCGGCAAATAATGCTTATCCTAGCAGAAGCGGTCCCTCTCTAGTTTTCCTTACCATTCCCGTAAATCGTCTATTCACCCAACCCTACATGTTGCGTCCGTTCTTGTGAATAGCCTCATCGGTATACTTCCATGATGACTCTTGAACTACATACGACCTGATTCCTGTAAAACCAGGGATATGTAGGCAACTCAGAAACCAGGGTGAGGCCTAAATCTCTTCAAACCGTTTCGCTCGGTCAAAATTGACCATCATATCTTTACCCGACAACTCTTTCATCCTTCCCAGGTAAAGAGGGGCAGATGTTGATACCCAATTTTTCCTCAAATTATTTTAGGATTCATTCATGTATTAGACATCATGTCTCTTAGGCCTTCTGATTACTGTTTTCAGAATGTCCCATCTCACTATTATGTCACTCAGAAAACCTGCTAATAAAAAATGGTATTTTCTACAATCATGTTCTATGCTTAGAGATCCTGTTTTAGGCTAATACAATATTAATCCACATGTCATCTCTGCATACACTGAAGCATGCTTGAACAGTTAGGAAATTATGCTTAGGTACTGGATATACACCACTTTATATCTCTGTGCATTAGAGATCATGTCCTCAGGATTGCCTCCATATCCGCTTAGGCACCTCTAGTCTAATTACAGATAAAAACAGCTTCACTCGGTTTGCAAATAACTTGTAATAATTTCTGAACTCTGAACGTTTAGAACAACATGTTTAAGTAATACAATTTCAAGCAGTTTTCTCTAAGTAATTCTGATAACTGGTAAGTTGTCTCACACCTAGGAAAGCCTTAGGTGATAAATTTGTTTAAAAATTGGAAATCTACCTTTTGTGTATGCTGCCTAACATTCAACAGGTTTAAAATCAGTAGGCAAAAACTTATTAGGATCCTCCTCCTGAATTATGGAACAAATCTTCCATCTGTTTACAATCACCTAGATATCATGTCTTAGGATTCTGAATTCAAATATGGCCCTTAAGTGTGTTTGAGTCATGTTGCCTATTTGCATTACTTGTGGAGGAATACTTGGGCCTTTCTCTGTTTTTGTGTGTTTTTCCCCTAATTGCAGTCCTATGTGTTCTTATTTTTCGCCTAGTATTTTGCCTTTAAACCTGAGGGTCTGCCTAGAACATCCCTTATAGGTAGAAGTCCTAAACTCCTCCAGGACTATTAAGAAGGGGCGGGTAGCAGCATGCAATAGCGGTCGTTGACCAACACTCATTTAGTAACCTTTACGGGGTGGGAAGGGTAGATATGGATATGATGACCGGTGCGCTAATACCATGTGTAGCCCCTCTTTGAGGAGTGACATACCGGGTATTGCATTGATGTGATCCATATGACAAACAAACCTAGGACATCTCCTATCCCATATGCATATTTAGAATGTAACTTTTTCAAAATCTTACTTATCTATTAAATATTTTCAAACTTGATACCGCGTGTATGCTTAGACTGAGAATCTTTCAAAACCATCTTCTTTTCTTAAGCATTAATTGCCTATTTTCTACTTGTACAAATTCATAAAGTTGTTTGGCCGGGAACCACAATTGTGGATTCTGAGGGGTGTCTAACACCTTCCCCTTAGAATAATTTCAAGCCATTACCCTATCTCTGGTTATCAAAACTTGTTTGTAAATTACCCCAAATAGGTGCCCTAACGCACCTTAACTCGTTAGGTGGCGACTCTTCAAAACTTGCATAACCCCTTTCCCAAAAGGAAGCGAATTGTCCCAGCAATATCAAAAACCCTTGACCGAGCCCGTAAGGAGTTTGGAAAAACAAAAAAGGGGCGCGACACCAGCCAGATCAGATGCAGTGGCCTCAGATGTCGTGATCACAGGTATTATTTCCGTATGTGGTAGAGAGGCATCAGTGTTATTTGATCCAGGATCCACGTATTCATATGTATTAGCCTTATTTGCTTATTTCCTGGATGTTCCTCGTGAGTCCTTGGGCTCTCCTATTATGTGTCCACTCTTGTGGGCGATTCTGTGGTGGTAGACCAGATTTATCGGTCCTGTGTGGTTATATTTTGTGGATTCGAGACCAGAGCGGACCTCCTATTGCTTGACATGGTCGATTTCGAGGTTATTCTAGGCATGTATTGGCTATCTCCCTATCATGTCGTTTTAGATTGCCATGCCAAGACGGTTACTCTAGCCATGCCCGAGTTGCCCATGCTGGAGTGGAGAGGTTACTCAGTTAGTGCAGCTCGTCGGGTTATTTCCTTCCTGAAGGCTCGACATATGGTCGAGAAAGGTTGTCTGGCCTATCTTGCTTATGTGCGGGACACCACCGTCGAGTCTCCGACTATTGATTCAGTTCCAGTGGTTCGAGAGTTTGCTTATGTATTTCCTTCAGACCTTCCAGGCATGCCTCCGGATCTCGATATTGATTTCTGTATTGATTTAGCTCCAAGAACCCAGCCTATCTCTATCCCCCCGTACCGTATGGCTCCGAAAGAATTGAAGGAATTGAAGAAGTAGCTTGAGGAGTTGTTGGCTAAGGGGTTTATCAGGCCGATTGTATCATTGTGGGGTGCTCTAGTGCTATTTGTGAAGAAGAAGGATGGGTCTATGTGGATGTGTATTGACTACCACCAGTTGAACAAGGTCACCATTAAGAATAAGTACCCATTGTCGCGCATCGATGATTTGTTTGACCAACTGCAGGGTGCTCGGGTGTTTTCTAAGATCGACTTGAGATCGGGGTACCACCAGCTGAAGATTCGGGACTCGGATGTTCCGAAGACTGCTTTTCGTACGAGATACGGCCATTATGAGTTCTTGGTGATGTCCTTTGGCTTGACTAATTCCCCAGCAGCATTTATGGACTTGATGAACAGGGTGTTCAGGCCGTATATTGATTCTTTGTCATTGTCTTTATTGATAATATTCTGATATACTCACGTAGCCTGGGAGAGCATGACCAGTATTTGAGATTTGTGCTCTAGACTTTGCTAGAACAGAATCTATATGCTAAGTTCTCCAAGTGTGAGCTTTGGTTGGATTCCGAGGCATTCTTGGGACATGTGGTATCCGTAGAGGGTATGAAGGTTGATCCTAAGAAGATTGAGGCAGTTCATAGTTGGCCACGTCCTACTTCAGCTACAGAGATCAGGAGCTTCTTGGGTCTAGCAGGTTATTATCGCCGATTTGCGGAGTGTTTTTCATCCATTGCAGCCCCGCTGACTAGATTGACTCAGAAGAATGCTCTGTTCCGATGGTCCGACGAGTGTGAGGCAAGATTTCAGAAGCTCAAGACAACATTGACCTCAGCACCAGTTCTGGTCTTGCCTTCCGGTTCTGGGATGTATACAGTATATTGTGACGCCTCACGCGTTGGTTTGGGATGTGTGTTGATGCAGGAAGGGACAATTATTGCTTATGCTTCGCGCCAGTTGAAGGTTCGTGAGAAGAATTACCCTGTGCACGATCTGGAATTGGCGGCGATTGTTCATGCTCTCAAGATTTGGAGGTACTACTTGTATGGGGTGTCTTTTGAGGTTTATACAGACCACCGCAGCTTGCAGTACTTGTTCAAGCAAAAGGATCATAATTTGAGGCAGCGCAGATGGCTTGAGTTGTTGAAGGATTATGATATCACCATTCTTTATCATCCGGGCAAGGCAAACGTGGTAGCAGATGCCTTGAGCAGAAAGGCGTAGAGTATGGGTAGTTTGGCTTATATTGAAGCAGAGGAGAGACCTCTATCCTTGGACATTCAGTCCTTGGCTAATCGCCTGGTGAGATTGGACCTTTCAGAGCCCTACCGAGTTCTTGTGCATGTGGTTGCTCAGTCTTCGTTATTGGAAGAGATTAAGGCCCGACAGTTTGATGATCCATGCTTGGCGGAGCTACGGGAGACAGTAGTTCAGGGTGAAGCCAAGGAGGTTACTACTGGCGAGGATGGTGTTCTGAGACTTTAGGGCCGTTTGTGTGTTCCTAATATTGATGGCCTGAGGGAGAGGATTTTAGAGGAGGATCACAGTTCACGGTATTCTGTTCATCCGGGTGCTATGAAGATGTATCGTGATTTGAAGCAGCATTTATGGTAGAGGCGGATGAAGAAGGACATAGTGGAGTAGGTGGCTAGATATCTTAATTTCCAGCAGGTCAAGTATGAGCACCAAAGACCAGGAGGCCTACTTTAGCAGATGCCCATTTCTGAGTGAAAGTGGGAGCGCGTTACTATGGACTTCGTAGTTGGGTTGCCTCGGACTTTGTGGAAGGTTGACTTGGTTTGGGTCATTGTGGATAGGTTGACCAAATCGACGCATTTCATTCCAGTGGCTACTACTTATACTTCTGAGTGGTTGGCCCAAATCTACATTCGTGAAATAGTCCGGTTGCACGGTGTGCCGGTGTCCATTATATAAGATCGAGGTCCTCAGTTCACCTCGCACTTCTGGAGAGCGTTACATAGCGAGTTGGGCACCCAGATAGATCTCAACACAGAATTTCACCCTCGAACTGATGGTCAGTCGTAGCGGACCGTTCAAATATTGGAGGACATGCTCAGGGCATGTGTGATTGACTTCGGGGGTTAGTGGGACCAGTTCTTGCCTTTGGCCGAGTTTTCTTACAATAATAATTATCAGTCAAGCATCGAGATGGACCCATCCGAGGCCTTGTATGGCCGACGATGTCGTTCTCCTATCGGGTGGTTTGAGCCAGGTGAGGCTAAGTTATATGGCACCGACCTGGTGAAGGATGCTTTGGAGAAAGTGAAGTTGATTCAGGAGAGGCTCCGCACAGCACAGTCCAGACAAAAGAGTTACGCGGATCAGAAGGCGCGTGACGTATTGTTTATGGAAGGAGACAAGGTCCTGTTGAAAGTCTCACCGATGAAGGGTATTATGAGGTTTGGGAAAAAGGGCAAGCTGAGCCCAAGGTTTATAGGTCCTTTTGAGGTGTTGAGGCGAGTTGGAGAGGTTGCTTATGAGCTTGCTTTACCTCCCAGTTTATCAGAAGTTCATCCGGTCTTTCATGTATCCATGCTCCTGAGGTACCACGCCGACTTCTCTCACGTGGTTGATTTCAGCACCATTCAGTTGGATGAGAGGTTGGGACACGAGGAGGAGCCAGTTGCTATTATTGACAGATAGGATCGCCAGTTGAGGACCAAGAGAGTTTCTGCAGTAAAGGTCCAGTGGAGGGGCCAACCAGTCGAGGAGGTGACTTGGGAGTCCGAGGAGGACATGCAGAGATGATATCCACACTTATTCAGCACTTCAGGTATGATTCTAGACTCGTTCGAGGACGAACATTTGTTTAAGAGGTGGAGAATGTAACGACCCGACCTGTCGTTTTGCGTTTTAGGACCCTGTTCCCCTAAATGAGACTTCCCATAGTTGGTTTTTGTGATTTATGACTTGTGGGGGCGGGTGGTTCGGTATTTGGGAGAGTTTGGAATGGTATAAGTTGGCTTTTAAGGCCAAGTTTGACTTCGGTCAACGTTTTGAGTAAACGACCTTGGAATCGAGTTTCGACAGTTCCGGTAGCTTCGTATGATGATTTCAGACTTGGGCGTATGTTCGGAACGAGTTTTGGATGACCCGGGAGCGTTCGGCGCCCAATAGTGAAATAAGAGTTTCCTTAAGTTCAAATTAAGGTTTGGAATGTGTTTTGCGTTATCGAGGTCCGAACAGGATTCTAATACAGGAAATAATTCTGTTATTTCATTTATGACTTGCTTGCAAAATTTGGTGTCATTCCGAGTAGTATAGGTCGGTTCGGCGCATTGTTAACTAATCCAAGAACTTAAAAGTTCTTAAGTTTGATTCTAGGGGTTTTGAGGTGTGATTTTGAGTTTTAGCGTTGTTTTGGTTATTCCGAAGGCTCGAGCAAGTCCGTATTATGATTTGGGACTTGTTGGTATATTTGGACAGGGGGCTCGGATGAGCCCATATGCCGCTCGGGCATCAAACGAGGCCAAAATCCAGCAAAAATAGTTGCTGGTGCACCAGATCTGGTGCGACCGCACCTGCGGTGGCCCAGTCGCAGGTACGAAACCACTTCTGCGGTCCTTGCTTCGTAGGTGCGGCCCCAGGTGAGGCTGCCCAGTCGACGCAGGTGCGGACAAAAAATGTCACGCCCCAACCTTGGGAGGCGTGGCTGGCACCCGGTGCCAAACTGGCCCGAGCGAACCACTATGTAACTCGTTCATTCCTTTTTTTTTAAACTATCATGGGCCAACATGGCCACAACTCGTTAAGTACAATTGCAAGTGGAAAAGAAACATTGTATTAATGAATCATTTTTCTTAAAACATGAATGCATATGGGTCGTCAAGGCCTCTAACATACTATACAAACTGAACCTCTATCTACAAAGCCTCTAAGAGTACATAAACATCGAAAAAAGGTCGGGACGGGGCCCCGCCATACTAGTCAATGCATGTCCCAGTTATACTGACCAAATAGGCAACTCCGGAGCGAGTGGAGTGCAACAACACCTTCCGCTGAGCTGATAGCCTACTAGGAGGACTGTCATCCTGTCTATTGGAACCTGCGGGCAAGAAACGCAGCGTCCCCAGGCAAAGGGATGTCAGTACGAATAAAGTACTGAGTATGTAAGGCAGAAAAGCATAACTAAGAATAGTAATGTAAAGAGAGGTCTAGGAGATACAACCTGTAGCATCTGGGTGCTTCTAAGAAACAGTAACATGAAATGCCTGATACATATATACGCATAATCTTTTAAAACAT
>MDKH01167699.1:0-14747 GCA_005239495.1 Nicotiana undulata
ATGTCTGGAAAAGTATTTGCATTTCATATGTTGTAGGCGCTGGATGTTTCTTTTGACGAGAATATGAGTTCGCTTTCTTCATTAACCCAAGTGCGTGTATTAAAAGATTTGTTGTTCGACTTGTGCCATTGCCATAGGTTTCCTTTTATTGCTTGTGAGATTTTTACATGCGAGGTGGACATAATTCTCAAAACTTTGGTTGAGGACGACGAGGTATGGGCTCTTACTTTTGTCATGTATCTTTATGCCTTTGTTCTATGCTTAGGTCCTTGAACATTGTTTATTTGTATTGGCTTTCTCATTTTGGATGTCAGCTAATGAACCTGCTATTCTCATTCTTGGAACCTGAGCATGCACATAGTACTCTGTTGGCTGGTTACTTCAGCAAGGTATTTCATCGTTGTCCATTAGCTACGTTAGTGTGAATTTCTTAGCTGACCATGCTACGTCATGCTTCACTTAGCTATATATTCCTTTGTTTACTTTTCTAAAGTCTAAACATATATAACTGGAAGGCAAGTGGTTTATATGTTCGCTAGCTGACAACTTTTCTGTTGGCATGCCGTATTTTAATCTTTGAAACATCAAATGTTTGAAAATTTCATCAATTCTCTAAAACAACTTTTTCTTAAAAACTGCTCCGTCCATCCCAATTATTTGATGCAGTTCGGATTTCGAGAGTCAAACGAATTTTTCTTTGACAATGATTTTTTCATATGCCTTTTAAATATTTTGATTATTAATTTTTGGGACTTATAGTACTTTGTATTTAGTTTCTAAATGTGTGGATTTTATTTCAAAAAGCTTAAAGATTCTATGTCCAAATTCCCAGTCAAAATTGAGAAGTTTGACTCTCGAAATCCGAACTACATCAAACAACATGGGGTGGAGGGAGTATTATTTTTCAAGTTTACTCTGTCTAGTTGCTATCAATTTGCTAATTGCATGTTAGGTTATTAAGAGCCCGTTCGAATTTTGACGAAAACAATGCTGCATGTAAAATATTTTGGAAATGTCTTCATATTTTTAAGGTTTCTTCCTTCTATGAGCTGCTACTCTTAGATTATCAGTTTCTGCACTGGATTGATGCCCAAGATTCTTATTTTAGGTTGTCATATGTCTGTTGCTGCGGAAGACTACACCATTTATGAAGTATGTGCATGTAAGTCTACTGCTTCTAATTAGCTACTCATAATTGATGGACATGGAGGTGATAATCTTTGATTTGCAGTATGGAATACACACATAGGAATTATCTGATGTTATATCAGTTGCAGTAAAGATGGGCTATGGATGTATCAATGAAACCTTGCTCCCATATTGTCTCCAATCCAATATTTAATGTTCTTTAAGACGATGGAGGGTGTTCACCTGCTGTGACTTATTTTGTCTGTATCTTCTTTAGTTTAAGATGCCAGTTTCCGGTGTAGAGAAAGATGAATAATTGTTGAAAGAAAAAAATCGGATAATATGACTAACTGGTATGGCCTACCAATAATTTGTCTCTGTATTTAATGTCAATAGTCCGGCGATTTGTAAAAAACATTATTTCCCCTTGTACATTTGCGAGAGGTTGATTTCTACTGCCTCTCAATGTTTTCATTAGAAATTCAAGCACCGTGCTAATGATAATGGTGTATTCTCTTGTAGGCTCATCAAGATATTATCACGAAGTTGGTTGATCTCATTGGAATTACATCCATCATGGAGGTTTATAGTTTTTGAAATAGTTAAAGGCATGTTTTGGTTGTTTGGCTTGATTTAAATATGGAAGTCCTAATGCCTTTTATTTTTAGGTGTTAATTCGTCTAATTGGCACTGATGAACATTTGTATAGCAACTTCGCGGATTCCATGCAGTGGTTGGAAGATACAGATGTGCTGGAGATGATCGTGGATAAGTTTAGCTCATCAGTATGTCACGTTCCTGGATTAATTTAATGACACTTCCGTTTTGCCATGTCATCAGACCATTTCTATGTTCTGATATCAAACCTGGCTTGTGGAACTAGATAATTAGTGGATTCCTGCTGATAGTTGCGATGTCATCATGGGGGTTGGGGGTGGGAGTTGGGACTGACAGCTGACCGGTAAAGTTTATAATTCATCGATGTAATATGTTCAAACATAATGCCCTCGTTGGACACTGTTAGATGGGCGGATCAAATAATGATTGTCTAGGATTCATCTATTAATCAGTGACTTGGTACACTACAAAGCTTGTAATTGCTGGTGTAGGTTATTATGGTAATGGGATGCTCTGAAATTGCAGGATTGCCCGGAAGTGCATGCTAATGCAGCAGAAACGTTGTGTGCCATTACTCGATACGCTCCCCCTGGGATAGCTGCCAAAATCTCCAGCCCAAGGTGTTTTAGTATTCCGGATCTTTATTAACTCTGGTTTCTGATTGAAGCGGTGATATTGCTGTATTTTCATGGATCTAACAAACAGATATTTTATTATATGGTGTTTCACAGTTTCATTGGGAGGTTGTTCCGTCATGCTCTGGAGGACTCGCGACCAAAATCCGTTTTGGTTAACTTGTTATCTGTATGCATATCGTTGTTAGACCCCAAGAGGCTATCAGCAGGAACGTATTACATGTACGGTCGCCAGTCAATGCAGTGTTCTGGAGCAAGTGCGAATCCTGAGACTGTGGAAGGGATGTTGGGAAGCTTAGGTAAGGATTACCTCGTTGTCTTCTGAGCATATCTATTGGTAGACAAATGTTTTTTTGCATCCCCTCTTTCAAATTCCCACCTCCCCTCTTTAATAGAGAGGATTTTTGGCATTATTTTAATCTTGTTGAATAGTGATTTTAGGCTGTGTTACTGTGTTTAACACATTTGGCCTTTGATATATAGGAGACAGCTTTTCCTAGTCATACCACTCCTAGATTTAACCCCGCACAATTCGTTGTCTCTTCTCCAGTTGGGGATAAGTTCACTTTGAAACAAAATTTTGTGGTGCCTTCTTTGCTCTAATGTTTCCCAGAGTCTCCATTTGTAGCGACTGTTAGTCTGAATGTTGTAGGGGAGAGGTGGAAGCATTTTAGGAGTCTTATTGTGCGGGAGGGGTTGCCTATGTGCTTAAGAGAGCCTGCAACAGTTTGGTCAAATTGAAGGGAGTTGATTTGTATCAAATTTCAGTAGGTGTTTTGACTTCATTTGTAAAAGGAATATGTTGGTTTATTTTAGTGATGATTGAAGGATAGATGTGCAAAGTGTGGTTAACAAGGAATGAAATAGTAATTCAGCAAAGTTGGATTCTGGAGAAATAGAAAAAAACAATGGAGTTTAGGATGTACATGGTATCCTGACTTCATAGTACTTGATCAATATGAATCCATTCGACCTTTTCTTTATACACTACGTTTGGATTCTAGGTTCTCTTTACGAGTTGTGTATGTGATCTTCGAGATATCTGTACGTATGTGCATTATTGCTCTTTAGTCTGATGTAGTTGGATATGCCACATGCAATTGTGAATAGGGTGGCCCTTATCATCGAAAAAGGTAGGTGGTACACTGGTTTGATCATATCATCCTCAACTGTAACCTTTTACATCCAAATTAATTAATTGGAGATCCATTTGATATTATAGTTGTTTCTCTGCTGCCCCTTGTACTTCGTTTTGCTTTCCGCTGGATAAGTTTTTTTTTTTTGGGGATATTGATTTTGAGATAAATGCATTATGGTGTACAAGTTTTCTAGGTTCAGTATTTTTCCCGTATGCATTAGCATTATTTTAACTTGTATGTTGTGATTCAAGTGGAATAATTTTTATCATTTTTTTTGCAGGTGATTTACTGAAGCTTTTGGATATTTCATCAGAGGATAATGTATTGCCAACAACATATGGAAGCTTACATCCACCTCTTGGGAAGCATCGTCTGAAGGTAGTTATTGAATATCTTTCTTGGAAATTTGATTTTCGAAATGGATATAATCTAATCGTACTTCTGATCTAACTTAAAGGCCAGTAATGTCAAAGACTAAAAGTGTAGAAAACGGCAAGGTCTGCCGAGGCTTTAAGCACAACACAATTCTTGAATACATTGTGCTGATATTATTTTATACGGGAATGAAAATGGTGTTCACATGTTTATTCCTCTTTTTTAGTAATTGGGAGTTTTATATCGGGGTTTATTTTTTGGAATAATACATCAGCACTCCCTCAGGCCTCAACTAGTCTCTTTTTGCCATGCACACGCTTAAACTTTGTGGGGGTCCCCCTCCCCCCACCTAAGACTATTCTGAAGTAGAAATATTACACCCTTTTTGCTGACATAGCATGGAGTGATTATACTCTAGAATGCGTGAGATGCATTAGGAAAAAATGCTCTCATGGGCGGGAAACTCCATTTTTGGTCGATCAAGCTCCACTACACTTTTTGTGCTCTTTATCTACCATTTTTCCTTCATTTTATCAAAAATCCTTCTTTTTTATCTCAGTAAAAGTTCCTTATTTGAGCCATAGCAAACGAATCTTTCACAGATCCCGTCAGGAAAAAACTTTGCAAACCGTCTTAGCAAAATTCACTCGCTTCACCACTCATAGAAACAACTCCACACATATACCTGGCAGACTTCACCCAAAAACCACATCCTACACCCATCGAATGGGACCTTTCATATGATGCTTTTAGAAGAGATCTTTATCTCCAAAAATAAGCTGCAAGAATTAGTGCTAGGATTTTTTTTTGGTTTCTTTTTTTGTGATTAATCAGTTTTTTCCTGCATGTGATTAGTTGATTTGAGAGGTGAAAGTTGAGGTTTTTGTGTTTTGAGATGGAGAAGATGAAAGTGTAGCAAAAAACAGGAAAACAAAGAGAAAAAAGGAAGACAGAAAGGTAGAAACTACATGTGTCAGCACGTGTATTACACCCTGATTTTCTCATTTGGGTATAAACCTCTCAGGCTGGTATGAGATACATTTCGATCACGGATAAGAGGTAATAGGACCCCCACAAAGTTTATGTCTGTAATTGGCAAATGAGGGCTAGTTTGGGAGTTAATTATGTATTATCCCTAACCTTTTCTTTTGATAAACAAACAAGCCCTTCATATCTATCTATGTCATACAACGCTATCAATACTTTTATGGTCCTCTTGGTCTCAAAGAAAATGTGATGTTATCCTTCATGTTTTGTTTCTAGCAATCCATTTTCAGGGATTTAGAATTTTGCAGATGAATGTTTAACTTGCACATTAAAGTAGCCGCAGTTTTACGTGCGTGTTGTAGTTTTGCTGAGTCTGTCTGTATTGTCTTTATAGTCCCCCCCCCCTCTCTATATCTATCTATCTATCTCTCTCTATATTGTTACGCGGCGCCTTCTTGAGATTCTTTGGAAGGGCGACGTAAGGCTAAGCAACCGATGTCAGGGTAGTTGCTGTCCGCCAAATGAGGTCCACGCCACACGCTAGACTAGATTGTCAGTGCCGTGTGGGAAAACCAATGCCAACAATTGAGAGAACAGTAATGATGTTTGAAATGATGAAAGTTGGATTGCCATAATGGAAGCTATTACAAAATGAATGAAATGCGGTGTCGAGGGGTAGAGACACCAGTACAGGGATTTGCTTGCTAGAAAGTTTTGAATGCTATATACCCCCTAATAATGCTTAAAAAAAATAAACCAAAGGTACATGAGTAGACTAAAACGCTAGAGAAACATAATGCAAGTACATGAAATAAAGCTACTCTAGAATTACAGGGAAAAAAGGACTTAGTTTTCTACAAAGGTAGAAACAGGTCCGTTGGCAGCAACTTTGTCTCCGGCATCACGATCTGCGCGCGCGGCGCTGTTGGCAGCTGCTTGCGGCTGGGCGCTAGCGAGGGAAATTGGTGGGGCGACAGAGGCACCTGCGCGCTTGTCACTTGGAGCGGCCAAGACCACGGGGCCGTCCGTGGCGCTAGGCGTTGGGAGGCTTGCTAGGACGCCACGGGGCGCGTCCAAGGGGTCATGGGGCATGGATGGAAAGCCGCCCATGACAATATATATGTATATATGTTCTCTCAAGTCTCTAGTGTTTCTGTTATGCTATTGCTTACATATTGACATAGACTAAACTACTAGAGTCTTGTATATATACATACATGTATGTATGTGTGTGTATATATATATTCTCTCTCAAGTCTCTAGTGTTTCTGTTGAGTCTTGTTTTTCTTCTGTCTGAACAACAAACGAGAAGAAGCAGCCCCGCTTCATTTGTCCTGTGTTTTAAAGTTATGCTGGGTGATATATAGGGCTTTAATTCCTCAAGTTTTGATTTCAAACAACTGGGAATTTCAGATTATAGAGTTTGTTTCAGTCTTGGTGAGTGTTAGCAGTGAAGCTGCTGAAAAGGAGTTGATCCGTCTTGGTGCTGTTAAACGCATCCTAGAATTGTTTTTCGAGTAAGTTTTCCTTACAATTACTATGTTACTATATTTTCAATAACCTTCTGATTCCTGTTACGTGGTATTGAGTCTAGGCATCTGTTTTTTGTTACTTGGTACTGAATCTAGGTATCCGTACAACAACTTTTTGCATCATCATGTTGAGACAATAATAGTATCGTGCTTGGAGAGCAAGAATGTTCAATTTGTTGAACATCTTCTTAGTGACTGTAATCTTGTCGGGAAAATTCTCGAGGCAGAGAAGAACTCAACGCTTGCTGCTGATCCAACCAAGGTAGTATAATCAAACTTCTAGGTGTTTCAACTAATTCTTAGCATGTTTAGTATAGAGTTCTTAATTTTTACTTCCCTATTTTGTTATTCTTCTCCTAAATTTTGGGCTATAGACATTGAAGCATTCAGTCATTGGGTTTTTTAACGTGGATGCAGCCAACGGCCTCTGTTGAAGGGAGATCCCCACCCAGGATTGGAAATATTGGACATGTGACACGAATAGCTAACAAACTTGTTCAACTAAGGAACAACAATAATGGCATACAGTCGCGTCTGCAGGTGTTTGAGATCTCTGGTTTTATGTGTTATCACTTCTTTGTATTTGTCATGTAATTCTTCCAATTTGATCTATCTATCCTGTTTTACTGTGCTATTCAGCCACACATGAAATAGAGATGTTTGCGCTTAGAGTAGCTGATTTTTGCTTTTTGATAAATAGAGATATCTCAAATTCCATTTGGGCAGTTGCTAATACTGAATTTTTTTTATAGTGCTATAAAGTCTTTCTTTAATAATCAGTACCAAGATGGTACTGAAAAGGTTACACGAGCTGGACTTGTCCAGATTACATGATAAAAGACTCATTAAGTGGATGTGTTGCATCTTCGTTAGTGGGGCAATCAGATGAAGTAATAAGAAGCATGACACTATTGTTTCATAAATTTAAAAAAAGAAGCATGACACTATTGAATATGGATAGAGGGAGTGATAGAGTTTTAACAAGTGACTTCTCTAACTTTGCTGGGTCTTTTATTTGTTTTTTTTTTTGGTCATCCCAAAAGTTGCTCTACTCATACTACCTGGTAGTGTATAAATGTTAAATCAACTACTCCTCAATCGCAAACTAGTTGGGTTTGATTATATGAATCCTCAGTATTCATTCTGCTTTTTTCAAAGCTCATTTTGTTCCAATACTAACTTACTAAATAATGTCTTGAGGAAAATTTGGGGTTCTGTAAATCCTGCATGCACATTGACATGAAAGTCTATATTCAGACGAAAAGAGTCCTGACAAGTACCAAACCTGATGTGAGTGTAACAACAAATACGTTTTAACTCCAACTAGTTGGTATCACTCATATGAATCCTTTATTCATTCTTAGAGAGTGCCGTTCTTTAGAAACACTCTCTCTATATGATTTTAGGTCTACCTCCTCTTTTAGCGCCTTCAATCATCATAGTGCTGCACCTAGATTGCAGTACATATGGAGGTTTACATACAATACAATGAAACCATCTTAGACAGCTTCCTCTGATTTTATCATCTATGTGTGCTATTTTCACTCTGTGGTCATATGAGATCTTTTCCAATCTTGTATGGCCACACATCCATCTTATGATTTGTATATGTATGACATTCGTCTTGTGAGCCTAACATTCAATCTTACATAAACATATGTGTTCTCATAACCATTCTATAAAATTTCCTCCCGCTTTGCCAGGTAACTTTCTATCACATAACACTTCTGTTGTGTTCCTCCATTTCAATCATCCTGTTTTAATTAGCATATCACATCCTCCATAACATTAGGCACTGCATACTCCTGGTGATGTACTGATGTTGCTAGGAGAAGTTTGACCAACTGTAAGCTGTATAATGAATTTATTAAATGGCATCCAGAGAATGCAATCTGGTACAGATAATGGGATCCAGTGGATGCGACTATAAGCTATGTGTTTGGGAGTTAAATGTTGAAGAGCAATTCTTTTTTTGTGTTGTATTAGCTTACCTACAAAATTGTTTCCATACCTAATCATATTCTTAACGAAGCTTCTTTTCTGCATTTCAACCAAATTCTCTGTAAAAGAGGCACAGAGATGAACATATTATTGGCACAATGGCGAACACATTATTATGGATATGTGTAACATATTACCTTCATTTATTTAGTCTATACTTACTAAGAAATTACATTGTCCTTTGATGGAGTGATTTTCGATTGACCTTTAGGAGAAAGTTATACTTGAATCTTTTGACGATAATAGTCCTGGGTTCGTTGAGGTTAATTTCAAAATTTCTCTCATTATCTAGAAAATTTACCTACTTGTGTCAAGTTTTTCTCTTCTATTTGATTGGGTTCATTTAATGCAGTCACACTTTAGTGATTTGATATGGTCAAATTTCCTATCCACATTAGTATGAGATGTCATCGTTGATTGTCCCAGACGTGTATTAAGTGGGCGTTTGGATATAACAATTGTAAAATTCCAAAAAAAGTGGAAAAGATTTTCAAGTGAAAATGGTGTTTGAAAGTTAGAATTGTGTTTGGCCATGAATATTATTTTGGGTTGTTTTTGAAGTTTTTCAAATTTTCGAAAAATTCCAAAATTTATCTTGAAGTGAAAATTTGAAAATTTCTGCCAAACATTGATTTCGAAAAAAGTGAATTTTTTTCAAAAAAAGTGATTTTTTTAATGTCCAAACGGGCTCTAAGTACGAGCCCTTTGCAGTTCCTTTCTGTCATTAACTTCTGCAAATTCTTTTGTCAAAAAATTATCTTTTGCAAATTCCCTGAACTAAATGCAAGTATCTTTTGGCAGGAGAATAGTGAATGGGTTGATTGGCAGACAAACGTCCTTCAAAAACGGAATGCTATGGAAAATGTATTCCAGTGGGCTTGCGGGTGAGTGTTCCTTGTTTGCCTGCTCAAAGTTATTTTTGAATAGGAAATCACGTTGTGCTGGTTAGAGCGTGTTCGCTAAAGAAAGACTCAAACTCCGTGAATAAGGAAATAGTAGATTCCATATGGACTATTAGGACAATAACAACTAATACACCCACACCTCAATTCCAAGCTAGTTTGGGTCAGCTATATGAGTTCTCATTATTCATTTCGATCCATTTGGACATGTAATTCAATAAGGTGAGGATTCATCGTTAATTGAGCTTATGTTGGCTGTCAGCCTGCTTCAACCCTACTTTATCTGGATTTACACCTAGGATGTTAAGCTTGCACTAGAAGAGTTGGTTACATCATTACCAGGATTTTGAAATAATCATAAACAGAAATTGAACTGCCTAAATATAGGCTTCTCCTTTTGTTGGATAACATGGGTGAGGTCTCTCTCTCTCTCTCTCTCACACACATGCAAGGGTTGTGTATATACTATATCGATGAGGTTGCCTGATCTAACACAAAATTCCTTGTTAATTACCATGTATCATGTCATTTGACAAATGGTGGTTCTTGGATCTGTCTGGTTAATGCTGCATATCTGCTGTACAACGTATCGTGTAATGTGACAAATTTTTTATCTTGAACGTGTCTCATCAGTGCTGCATTTATGTACCATAGAAGCATTTCAATTTTTTCTGGCTGAGATTGAAGAGAGATCCATGCCCTGATTTGAGTGTTTCACTTGGTCGTTCGTGTGAATTTTAGAAACGTTATGCCATTCTTTTCTTTTGAGTTGGCCACAGTATTTTATATGTTATGAGGGAAACTTGGTTGATGATTATGAGAGTCTTTTTCTTACTAATGGCTAATTCCTGTGGCTACTAACCACGCATTAGTATCCTTCCTATACCAACAAGATACTTTTCATCTTTTTACTGGAATGGTCATGACTGTAGTTTGATATTTTTGTTACCAGCACGGTACTAAATTTTATTTCATGTAATTCTCTCAGGAGACCCACGTCATTGCATGACCGGATGAGGGACAGCGATGACGATGAATATCAAGATAGAGACTATGATGTTGCAGCTCTGGCAAATAATTTAAGCCAGGCCTTCCGATATGGAATCTATAACAATGATGAACTTGATGAGGTGCTCTTCATGCCTTAAGAAAAGACAACATGGTTGTGCATTTCTTGATCTCTCTGTTTTTGTTAGCATGTACTGTTAAAGGCTAGGATCCTGTGTTTAGGGCTAAGAAGGTAATTGTTGACAGAATATTTGGAACACTGACTGGTAGTTGGAGAATTCATTTTCTTATTTTTAGAGCAGTCCTTTCTTGGAGCTGCCTGCTATATGGGATCTCAGAGATAAAGCAAATAAGCACAGTAAATGTGCTTGAATCATATAAATGCCATACCATTTGACATATTCTATAAATGAATTTGAGTGCAGGATTTGTGGTTTTATCTGCCAGTATCAATCACTGGGACTGTTGTTTCAGAATCCGTAGGGATTTAAGATCTTCCTATACCATTTTCTGTAATTTTGAAAGACTGCACCTCCTTGGTGCAGTTGATATATATACAAAATTGTTACCTTCTCAAAAAAAAAAAAAAAAAAAACAAAGCCTCTGCTGAAAATGGTATAAGATCAGCAGTTCAATATAAATGTAGTAGGGTTAGACAACAGTCCTGGTCCTCCTGGAATCCATGCCAGCATGTTGTAACGGTTAAATGGTAATGAACAAAAGAGTAGATGTAGGGTAAGACAGAAATTAGTGAGCTAGAAAGATTTTTTGCTAGTTAATAGCATAGAATAGTCGTCCTGATTCTGTCTTGATTAAGAGTATTGGTAATCTTCCTTATTTACCAACTAATTTAATTTTAGTTTTAAATTTTCTTTATTTCAAGTATCCTAAATTCTGGAGCACTCTGTGTATTGTCCAATTCAATGCAAGTCTCTCTTCTTTTTTCTTACCTTTTTAAGCAGTGCCAAAACAATGGGCAGCCTTGGTTTTGATTTTCTGTTTTTCCTTTTTAAACCTTTTTTTGTTCAGCTTCATTTTTAATCTTTAAATATCTGATGTTTAAGCACATGTTCCTTTAGTATATTGTAATCAGATCTATGTACTTAAGGAAGACCTTTTATCTGTGTGCAGGCTCGTGGTTCACTTGAACGGGATGATGAGGTAACTTTCTGAGGTTTTATTTTAATCCTTTAGTGATTGCTCAGTTAATGAGTTAGTTATACAATCTTTCTGCTACCATACTTCTATACGTGTCTCTCTTCCAGATCCACTTTAGCATAGCTCTCAAAATTGTTTTGGGGTCATTTTCACTTTCCTCTCTACAGTGCGAAAGTATGAAGCTATTTTTATTCTTGGACATGAAATGGGTCCTGCATATAGCGGAATATATGCAGAGGATTTAGTCAAGCTGGTTCAACTATTTTGTTATTGAGGGATAGTTGATTGTTTGATTGATTTACCTGCTTGTCATCTAATCATTCTGCATAGTGATGTTCATTTTATATCCTTTTTAAGTCAATTTGTAATTCAGCCACCTCTGCTCCACTTCCAGAATGAAACTGATCTGCCCTTTAATGTAATGTGGCCAGCAGGAACTATCATTAAGTCAATAGCAATACTTCCAATTATTTCTGTATGAAGTCACCTATTAACTTTTCAAAATACCAATATTGCACTTAGCTTTCTGATTGCTTTAAAGAAGGTTAGTTATGTATGCATATTTAATTTATAATGATTTATTTATTAATTGAACATGTCATCTGTATCCTCAAGAGGGGTAGTTTTAAGTATCTCGGGTCTATTATCCAAGGTAAGCGGGAGATCGACGAGGATGTCACGCATCGTATTGGTGAGAGATGGATGAAATGGAGGCTCGCATCCGGTGTTCTACGTGATAAGAATGTGTCGCCTAGACTTGAGGGAAAATTTTACAGAGGTGGTCCGATCTGTTGTATGGGGCTGAGTGTTGGCCAGTCAAGAACTCCCATGTGCAGAAGATGAGAGTAGTTGAGATGAGGATATTGAGATGGATGATTGGTTGTACCAGGAGTCCGGGATAGATAAGATTAGGAATGAAGTTATTGGGGACAAAGTGAGAGTGGCCTCCGTGGAGGACAAGATGCGGGAGTCGAGGCGGAGATAGTTCGGGAATTTTAAGAGGTGAAGCATTGATGCTCCTGTTAGGCTGTTAGGAGGCGAGATGTTGGCCATGCAGGGCTTGAGAAGATGTCGAGGTGGGCCGAAGAAATACTAGGGAGAGGTGATTAGGTAGGAAATGGCGCTGCTCTACCATGCTGAGGACATGACCCTTAATAGGAAGGTGTGGAGGTCGAGGATTAAGGTAGAAGGGTAGTAAGTAGTTGATAGTTTCTCCTTTTCTTACTTGTAGTATTAGTAACACTCATGTCCCTTCATATTCTTAGATTTATATTACGTCATGTTGTTCAGTTCGCTTCATTTATCGTATTTCCCTTCCCTGTTGTTATTATTTGGTACTACTTATTCTTTTCTCCTTCTTTTTCTTCTCTCTTCCTTTTCCTGCTTTTTCCCCTTCTTCTTTTTCTTGTTCTTCTTCTTCTCACAGCCGAAGGTCTATTGGAAACAACATCTCTACCTTCACTAGGTAGAGGTAAGGTCTGCATAGTGAAATTTTTGATTTGCTTGTTCTTAGTCGTCATGGGAAAGAAAAACAGAAATAAGAAAGAGATTATTCCCTTAGAGCTTGTCCAATACCACCAGTACCAGAAATGCATCTCCTTCGCCCGCACGAGAGACTTCTATGCCAGCCGGGACCCGTGGGAATACACTTGTTTGTTGTTGTTGTTAACATGTCATTTGTGATGGAATGGATGAATAGATATAATATTGCATGTAGAAATGTCTAACAGAATTTTCTAACTACCTGCTATATCCACCTTGTCACATCTTATAATGTATAGTATATCTTAAAGAAATAGGCCCTGTAAATGACTTTACCCAATACACTCATATGAATTTTTCATGCCCTTTTTATCCTTAAATTCTTAGATGGAGGCATGGATCTTTTTAAAATTCAAAAAGGGCATGTACACCAGTTTTGAATTGATGTTGGATCTTATGACGGCCACTTGTGTGCATCCTTCTAGAAGTTTCAAAAGAATTTTCTCCACTTTACTGTCTCTTTTGGGAATTTCTCCTATCAATTTGCTGTCATGAAGCTCGCATGAAGCCCTCTTAAGCCTGAAGCTTAGATACGCAAGATGGGTGCTTCAGCTCACATAGATAACATTTTATTCTGGCACCAAGGTGCTAAGGCCGAAGTGTCATCACTATGGCTTCGGCGTTAAGAGGGCCATACTAGACAATATAGGTAGTTGGCCGAGCAGTAGATTAATTGCTAATAAAATGTAATGAATGGAGTTTAAGTGATTATGAACAAGAAATTAGTGAAATTTGGCATCAGTACCTAGTCACAAACTTAACACTGCATCTCAACATCTAATCAGAACGTTAAATTAATTTTTGAACTTCAGCGACATGATTTTTGCTTCATATGCTTAAGTTAATTATAGTTTTTTAATTCTATAACAAATAATTGTTGTTTGTGTATATAGTTAATCTTTCTTCTATTATATATTTGTTTTTATTTCTCCATTAGTGCTCTCTCTACTGAAACCCATTTGTGCTTTGCGCTTATGTTTTATGCTTTTTGTCTGTGATAATTCTGGTTAGGATAGTCAATGCAACCTCTGTGCCTGAATTCTACGGAAAACTCACTTTAGGCGTTTCATTTGTATAAACACTTCTGATTTCCTGTAGGATGTCTATTTTGATGATGAATCTGCTGAAGTTGTGATATCTTCACTTCGTTTGGGGGACGATCAGGAAAGGTGGGGAAAAATCGAGTTCAGAATGCTTTTGTCCCCCCTTACATGTATCTTTAGTATCAATCAAAATCTTTTAATTGTTTTTGCAGTGGCTCACTTTTTACAAATTCCAACTGGTTTGCTTTCGAGGATGACAGAATAACTAATGATCAGTCTACTGGCTTGGTTACTTCTCCCTCCCCTAACACTGAAGAGACTGATGTTATTAGGCCCGACATGAATGATGGTGCAGCTGCTGATGAAGATGATGATTTGGCAGATACCGCCACATCTAACCTGCCTGAGCCAAAACCAAGTACTGATAATCCTTCACCCTGTAGTTTGTCTGAGGACTTACATGATTCCACAGGTAATGATGCCAGTAAGCCTCCTGAATGGGTTGAATGGCGAGAAAGTTCTGATACAATTAGAATGTCCAATCAAACCTCGGATTCACCTGATGTCGCCGATGCGGTTGAGCCTTCTTTACCTAATGGTGAGGTCAAAGTGGAATCAGAAGCTCTGAAGAATACTGTTCAGTCAAAAGAAAAGAACGCAAATATTTCACCCGCTAATG
>MDKH01202034.1:0-42580 GCA_005239495.1 Nicotiana undulata
GAGTAGTGTTCAAGGAGGGTGTAGCCATTTCCCAAATGTGTATCCTACCTTTTCCCAAACCTATGTTACAAGCTTATAAAGTCCTTATGGGATCTCCAACTGAATATTCTTGAAAATACTATGAATTAAAATAAGGGCAAGCCTATGGTATGATTGTTTGTAGCACTTGAACGTTTTTGTGAGTGTGAGTGACTTTGTAAATATGTCCCTTGTTGTTGATATTGTAAATATTGTGAGTTGGGACTTTCTTTCGTTCTTGTGAGGGCATATGAATTAGGATTGGATGGTGAAATAAATATATATAAATGAGTCGAGCATGTATAGTAGAGTAGTGTTGACGAGTCACTCCTTGAGGCTTTTTCTTATCACTTTATTGTTTTTGAAAAGCCCGTACACTTCTTAAAATTGTTTGTAAATGAGGGTGTAATTCGATTGAGAAGCATACTTGAGCCTAATTATTAGTACCAACCAAATCCATTAGTTTAGATGCTTAAATAAAAAATGGGAATTGTGAATATGAGCAATTTAACTTGTGTTTAAAGTAGTAGGACCTCATTGAGTGATTATTTTTGATTTGCTTGAGGACAAGCAAAAGTCTAAGTTGGGGGTGTTGATGAGTGGTGATTTTACCACTCATTTTAGCCTTTTCTCATTAGATTTTGTATTGTTAAATGATAACTTGAGGTCGTTTTTAGTGTATAATTGCTCTATTTGCAGGAAAATGATGCCATGAAGTGGTTAAGGTCAAATTGGAGTGAAATTGAGCAAAAGAGAGTAAAGAAGAGAAAAGAGGGGAGCAATGGCCGAATGCGATCGCATATGCAACATGCGAATCGCATTTCGAGCCCAGAGATCGCATACCGCAACAGAAAGTTGAGTCAAGTTTAATGAGTGAAATGCGGTCGAATGTGCGATCGCATATCTCAAATGCGGTTCGCATTTGAGTCGCATCACCATCTGATACCTGAAGCTACATTGTAAATGCGACGCACGAATGCGATCGCACATCACTAATGCGGACCGCATATCTCAAATGCGATGAACCTCTGGTACCTAGGGTTTTGATATGCGATGAACAACGTGAAGATGTGAATCGCATCCCTGTTATGCGACAGGAATGCGATCACATATCGGCCCGACAGGGGTGTTTTTGTCCACTTTTCACTCGAATTTTTGGCCCACTATAAAAAGCATACCTTGGCAACATTTTAGGTATCGATCTTTGGCATATCTTTGGACATTTTCTTCAGTTTTGTAAAGAAGAACAAGTATTGATTTGTGGGTTTGCACACACACTTTGGATTTGTAGATTTCGACATTGTGGTGAAGTTTTCTTTACCCATTTGTGTTTATTTCTTCATTTCCTTACTTTGTATTGTATATCTAAGTGTGAAGTATTTTTCCAACACTTGAATATGGTTTATGGGAATATTCATATTTAAAGTGTGGATTAAATACCTTGTTATGCTTATGTATTGAATGATTTTCATATATTTATGAAGTGGGTCTTTGTTATTTTAATTATTCTTGTTCTTTAATGTTTCCAAAGGGATTAGCTAACCCTAGGAATCGCCCATTAACTCCTAATTAATTTTGGAAAAGATTATTTGGGGTTGGGAAAGATTAATTAACAAGAACTTGAGGACTTAACCCTCACTTTATAGATTCTACCTAGGGATAGGATTGAACTACTTGTATCCAAACTCGGAAGTGCTTAATCTCCTAATTGGTTTAGGGATAATCAATTTGGAAGTCTTGTTAGTCTTTGGGAAAAGCTAATTAAGAAATGTTATCCGTGGCTAATTAACATTACCCGCTCATATTTGTAAAATCGTGAAATACATTGGATCGTTACTCGAGTGTACTACCCGAAGCATCGATACTTGTTGCCATTGATCATTTTAATTTCTTTCTAGGTTAGTTTATATTTTCACATTTAGTTATAAACAATTATCAAAAACCCAAAATCGTATTTGTTTGGCACTGCATGATAAGTGATAATTCTCTAGCATTCCTAAACGCCCTCAAATTGTTCTCTGTGGGATTCGACCCCAACCTTGTTGGGTTACTATATTTGACAACGATCGCTTACATTCTTTTAAGGTGTAAATTGAGCGTATCAGTAGTCCTCCAAACTCTGAAGGATAATCAGTTGTATGCCAAATTTTCCAAGTGCGAGTTCTGTTTGAGTTCGGTAGCATTTTTGGGCCATGTTGTGTCGGCCGAGGGTATTCAGGTGGACCCTAAGAAGATTTCAGCAGTTAGAGATTGGCCTAGACCCACCTCGGCTACAGAGATTCAGAGTTTCTCGGGCTTAGCAGGCTATTATCGCCGGTTTCCGGAGGGCTTTTGATCTATTTCAGCCCCAACAACCAAGCTGACTCAGAAGGGTGCCCAGTTCAGGTGGTCCGATGCTTTGAGCCGGAAGTCAGCCAGCATGGGTAGTCTTGCTTATATACCGGTCGGGGAGCGAGCGGTTGCTTTAGATGTGCAGGCCTTGGCCAATCGATTCTTAAGATCGGATGTTTCAGAGGCTAGTAGTGTTTTGGCTTATACTATGGCCCGTTCTTCATTGTTTGACTGTATTCGGGACCGGCAGTATGATGATCCTCATTTATGTGTTCTTAGAGATACGGTCCGACGCGGAGGTGCCAAGCAAGTTTCAGTCGATGATGATGGAGTCTTGAGGATGTAGGGCCGTATTTGTGTGCCTAATGTTGATGGTATTCGTGAGTTGATATTGCAGGAGGCCCATAGTTCCCGGTATTGCATTCATCCGGACGCCGCAAAGATGTATCAGGATTTGCGGCAGCATTATTGGTGGCAGAGGATGAAGAAAGACATTGTGGCATATGTAGCTCGGTTCTTGAACTGTCAGCAGATTAAGTACGAGCACCAGAGACCCAGTGGTTTGATGTAGTAGATTGTGATTCCCGAGTGGAAGTGGGAGCGTATCACCATGGATTTTGTAGTTAGACTCCCACAGACTCAGAGGATGTTTGATGCAGTGTGGGTCATTGTGGATAGGCTCACCAAGTCAGCACACTACATTCCGGTATCAGTTTCGTACTCTTCGGAGAAGTTGGCAAAGATCTACATTAGAAAGATTGTTCGCTTGCATGGTGTGCCCGTGTCCATTGTATCTGACCGAGGTACTCTGTTTACCTCCCATTTATGGAGAGTATTTCTACGTGAGGTGGGCACACGGGTCGAGATGAGCACATCATTTCATCCTCATATGGACGGACAGTCCGAGCGTAGCATTCTAATCTTGGAGGATATGTTGCGAGCATATGTCATTGACTTTTATGGTTCATGGGACCAGTTTTTTCCTTTAGCCGAGTTTGTCTACAACAATAGCTACCAGTCAATCATTCAGATGGCTTCTTATGAGGCATTGTATGGTAGACGGTGTCGATCGCCAGTTGGATGGTTCGAGCCGGGAGAGGCTAGATTGTTGGGTTCAGAGCTAGTCCAGGATGCCTTAGATAAGGTGAAGATCATTCAGGATAGACTTCGCACATCTCAGTCTAGGCAGAAGAGTTATGCAGACCGTAGTTGTCATGATTTGGCATTCATGGTTGGTGACTGGGTATTGCTTCGGGTGTCTCCAATGAAGGGCGTGATGAGGTTCGGGAAGAAGGGCATGTTGAGCCCTAGGTACATTGGTCCCTTTGAGATTCTTGAGAAGGTGGGAGAGGTGGCCTATAGACTTGCTTTACCACCGAATTTATCAGCCGTGCATCTGGTGTTTCATGTATCTATGCTTCGGAAGTACGTTGTCGATCCCTCTCATGTACTTGACTTCAGCAGTGTCTAGTTAGACAAGGATTTGACTTACGAGGAGGAGCCGGTAGCCACATTAGCTCGGCAGGTTCGCCAGTTGAGATCGAAGAGTTATCCTTCGGTTCGTGTTCAGTGGAGAGGGTAGCCTGTTGAGGCAGCTACCTGGGAGTCTGATTCCGATATGCGGATCCAATATCCCCAAATTTTCCCCGACTTAGGTATCTTCTATGTTCGTTCGAGGACGAACGTTTGTTTTAGAGGTGGAGATTGTGATGAACCAAAAAGTCATCCCGTGTATTTTTAGCTAAACTCGTGTTCCGATGCCATGAAAGCCTCCTTCAATCTCACCTCGAATTTGCATGCGCAGCTCGGGCGTATAGCGGGGAAGCCGTGATGTGAAAATTTGATGAAAAGGATATTTTTGTGCGGAAATTTGAGTAAGGTTGACTTTGGTCAATATTTTTGGTAAACGAACCCGGACCCTTGATTTGATGGTCCCGAAGGGTCAGTAGGAAAATATGGGACTTGGGCGTGTTCCCGGAATCGAATTCCGAGTCCGAGAAATGAACTTTTAAAGAAAATTGTTATACTGAAAAATATAAAGGCTTTTGAAAATGAAATTCTATGTAAGACTTGTGGTATCAGGCCCGTATCTTGGTTCCGGAGCCCGGTACAAGTTCGATGTGATTTATACGTGTTGTCTGTGAGGTTTGGTAAGAAACGGGCTTAGTTTGACGTGATTTGGACCTCAAAATGCAAGATTTGATATTTAAAGAGGCTTAGAGAAATTTCATTGATTTTGAGGTTTGATTTGATGTTTATGATGTTATTTTGGTGATTTGATTACACGAATAGGTCTGTAGGATATTTTTGAGGTTGTGTGCACATTTGGTTTTGAGTTTTGAGGGCTCGGGTGAGTTTCGGGTAGGTACCGGGGTGTTTTAGACTTAAAGCAGGGCTGTTGCAGGTTTAGAGAAGTGCAAATCTCTGAACCCGCCAGTGCGGTCCGCGGTCGCTTTTGTGCGGTCCGCGGGGGAGGTTCGTGACAGGTTTAGAGAAGTGCAGACCTCTGAACCCGCCAGCGCGGTCCGCGGTCGCCTATGTGCGGTTCGCCGTGGAGCCTCAAGACTGTAGTCGCCTTTGTGCGGTCCGCGGTGCAGCTTCGCGATCGCGGTCGTCCTTGTGCAGCCCGCGGTAGGCCTTCGCGGTCCGCGGTGGAGGCCTGAAGGGGGTATATGTAAACGGGATTTTCAGTTATTTCTCACTTTACCAAAACCTAAAAACATAAGAGGCGATTTTCCAAACACACTCTCTTCTCCAAAACATTAGTAAGTGATTTCTAACTCATTTTCTTTACTTTTTAACTTCCTTTTACAAGATTTCATCCTAGAATCTAGGGTTTTCATGGTGGAATTAAGAATTCTGGGTAAAACCTAGGAATATTAAAATTTGGGGATTTAGACCTCAAATTGAGGTCGGATTCCAGAACCATTATTATATTCGGGCTCGGGGGGAATGAGTAATCGGGTTATGGTCCGAATTTCGGGTTTGGACCAAGCAGGCTCGGGGTTGATTTTTTACTTTTTGGGGAAAACTTTAGAAAACTCATTTCCATGCATTAGGATTGATTCATTTAGCATTTATTGATATAATTAAGTAATTAATTTTTGGCTAGATACGAGCGAGTTGGTGGTGGAATCAAGAGGTAAAGCAGTAGTTGAGGCTTGATTGTGTTCGTGGCATAGAGGTAAGTGTTTGGCCTAACCTTAGCTTGAGGGAATAGGTGTTGAGTTCTATTTGCTACGTGTTTATTCCATGTCCAACGTATAAGTGAGGTGACGAGTACCTATATGTTGTGGTCAAGCATGCCCGTGAGTCGAATATGAGTAACTATGTGATTTTCTTTGAGGTTTACTATGTTTATGGACTTGGTATCGTTTGGTAGTTATTCATTGATGGAAATTCTCAGTTATGAGTACTGCTGAGTAATGGTTCGGTTGAGGAATATGTTGGTGAGTTATATATCTGTGTAGGTTTGGTTATAGATGTGTCCCTTGCCGGGACGGTATTACTCTTGTTGATTATTCCGTGTATTTACGTTTTCTTATTGTTGATTTTCGTGTCAATTGTTGTTTTATGTTACTATTGCACGAGGGGACATTCCATGATGTGTTGTTGATATATATATATATATATATATATATATATATATATATATATATATATATATATATGCATGAGGGGTTCCGTGCCGTGATTGTGATGTCTTATGCACGAGGGGACATTCCATGCCATATTTTATATTGTTATGCACGAGGGGACATTCCTTGCCATGTTATGTTGTTTTATGCACGAGGGGACATTTCGTGCAATGTTAATGTGTTTTATGCACGAGGGGACATTCCGTGCCATATTTTATATTGTTATGCACGATGGGACATTCTGTGCCATGTTATGTTGTTTTATGCACGAGGGGACATTCCGTGTCATATTTTATATTGTTATGCACGAGGGGACATTTCGTGCCATATTTTATGTTTTTATGCACGAGGGGACATCCCGTGCCGTTTCCTTTTCACTTGTTTATTCCATGTTGTTTATTATCGTTGTTATTGGTGGATGTTTTGATTATTGTCTCATTCTATCATATCTGTGACTGTTACCCCTTTTCCCCAGCATGTCTCCCTCGTATTATACTTAAATGTTTACTTTCTGTCATTATATCTGTTATATATTGTTGAACTGCACAGGTATTTATTATTTGTCGTGTCCTAGCCTCGTCACTACGTCACCGAGGTTAGGCTCGACACTTACTCAGTACATAGGGTCGGTTGTACTGATGCTACACCTGCATTTCTTTATGTTGTGCAAATTACGGTACCGGACCCAGTGGACAGTGATCGAGGGAGTATCCTTCAGTCCACATGCGACACTAAGGTAGTCCTGCAGGTGTTCGCAGGCCTTGGCGTCACCTCCTATCCCTTCCTTTTCTGTCTTTTCTTGTATTTCCAAGATAGTTGGGTTGTTTATTCAGACTTTGTTTTTAGCATTCTTAGACAGTAAGTGGATTTGTGGTACCAGTTCTGGGGTGTTACTAAGGATTTTGTACTATCAAACACTTAAGTTGACATATTTCATTTCTTCCGCACTTTATCTCCACTGTTATTGTATTTCATTCTTAAATGTAAATAATAAAGGAAATTAACTGTAATCATTGGTAACGTTGGCTTGTCTAGCGGGTTCAACGATAAACGCCATCACGGCCCCGACGGGGGGATTTCAGGTCGTGACATGGGGCTGCAAAAAGTGCCAAAGAATTGGAAAATTTCTTGTGGAATATGGAGCAGTATTTTCAGGCTCGTGTACTGGATGACGAAAAGGTGACCATCGCACCTATGTATTTGACTAATGATGCGAAAGTGTGGTGGTGTACACGAGTTGTTGAAGTAGAAAATTCTGGGCTGCCAAGGATTGAAACTTGAGAGATGCTGAAGAAGGAATTGAAATCTCAATTCCTTCCAACCAACTCGTCATGGGTTGCAAGAGATGGACTGCGTCGCTTGAAACAAAGTGGCACGGTGAGGGAGTATGTCAAGGAATCTTTGTCCTTGATGCTGAATGTAAGTAATATGGTTGAAGAAGACAAGCTGCATTACTTCATGAGCGGATTGAAGGGATGGGCGCAATTAGAGTTGAGGAGGCAGAATGTTCAAAACCTCTCTACTGCTATTGCGACGGCGGATGCTTTGGCTGATTTCAATTTAGGTGATGACCCTTCTGAATCTTCAAAGTTAGACGGAAAGAAAGACAAAGCAAGGGAATTTGAAGAAAAATGGGAAAGGCCAAGCTGCCAAAAATGAAGGGTTTGCCAAGAATTGAAGACAAGCGGAGACTTCCAATGGCAAGGAAAGAAGCGCCAAGCTCAAGGGCTGCTTTACTTGTGGTTGACCGCACTTGAAAAAGGATTGTACGGTGCAGGCTAGGGTGAATGTTATGCCGGCTGCGAAAAGACAGGAACAAATGGCGGAGGCAAATGCTATTCTGGCAGAGGTGAAAGAAGGACCAGGGGCGTTGTATGTCAACAACCCCTTGGGGTTGATTAATTGAGTTGGCTCGACGAGGACGCCGATTTCAAAGGGTACGAGTGGTTTGTCAGGGCCTGAGTCTTTAATATCGGGTGTGGCATGTCGCCCCCCCCCTTCCCCCCTCTTGCGGAGAGATCGGGTGCAGGACATTCGGGTAGAGGCAACTCTTTCCTTTTGGGAAAGGGGGTTTTGCATATTTGGAGAGTCACCACCTAACGAATTTTAACAGTGCGTTAGGGCACCTAAGGTGGTTTATTTACAACTACGTTGCTAACAAGAGATAGGGTAAGGTCTTGAAATTATCCCAAGGGGAAGGTGTTAGGCACCCCTCAGGATCCACAAGTGTGGTTCCCGGCCGAATGGTTTTGTGAATTTATACAGTTTAGCAAATAAACAAGTAAAGGCTCAAATAAGAGGGGATTTAGAGCGGACGTATTTTGAAAATGATTATAGAACGACCAAATTTTGAAAAGAGCTATAATCTAATATTTAAAACAAGAAGTGTCCTAGGGTTGTGCCAGTATGGATCACATCAATGCAATACCCGGTATGACACTCCTCAACGAGGGGCTACACGTGGTATTAGCGCATCGGTCATCATATCCATATTCTACCCTTTCCCACCCCATGGAGGTAATTAAGCGCGTGTTGGTCACGAACTCTATTGTGTGCTATTACTCGTCCCATCCTATCAGTCTCGGAGGAGGTTAGGACCACTATCCTAAATGGAGGTACAAGGCAGACCCTCAGGTTTAAAGGTAAAATTCTAGAGCGACAAATAAGAATCATTTAGGACTGCAGCAAATGGGAAACACATAGGAGCTACAAGAGGATCAAGTTTACCTCCATAGGTTATGCACATAATTAGCACGACTCAAACACATATACGGGCAGTATTAATTGAGATCCTAAGACATGGTGTCTAGGTGAGTTCAGAGAATAAACATGAAGTTTTGTTATTCCTGAAAATTCCTAATCAGTTTTGCTTACTGATTAAAGGGAACTGTTAACACTAAGCAGTACACATAAAAGAGGCATGGTTTTCAGTTTTTAAGATTTTATCACCTAAGGCTTGCCTAGGCATGGGGAGGGGGGGGGGCAGTATACGACAATTACCAGAATCATTAACAGAACTGTAGTGAATTTTTTACCTAAACATGTTGTTCTAGGTTGTTCAAAACACAGAAATCATTGCCAGTTATTTTTTATAGAAAACTGAGTAAGGCTGTTTATACCCTTTATACGTCAGTATTTAAACTAAGTGTAGTTGAGTGATTAGGACCCCTATAACATGGCGTCTAATGCACAGATAGAGATGCACACACAGAATCCCTAAACATGGTTTCTAAATGCGAGAGGATGCATATGTAGGACCTTAAAACATGATTTCTAAATGTGCAGTAATCCTCAATCATAATTTCAGAGGATACTTATTTAGTAGCGATGTTTTATCTTAAAACAGGATTTCTAAGTGTCACAGTTTCAGGAGATGCAGAATAACTCGCTTATTAGTTTGTTTAGCCTAATACATGGATTTATAGGCGTACATGGCAATGAAGGTAGAAAACACCATTTAGTACCAGTATTTTTCTAAGCTAAAGTGGGCATGCTGAAAACAGTATGTATGAGCCTAAGAAGCAGGAACTCTAATACATGAACACATGAACCTACACAGGATCTCTATTGCATAGATAGGGAATAAAAAGCCTAAGCATGGTTTCTACCTTTGTAATAAGCTAGGAATGCGTAGTTACCCCTCTCGTTTCACTATCCAACCCTCATGAGTTGTTTACAAATTATTACAAGCCAGGAATTATGAGTTACATAACCAAATAGAAAAATAAGAAGTTATTCTATAGGGAGACTTCACTAAGGAACAAATCCTCCAAACCTTATGCCATATGGTGTTCATAGCCTTTTCACAGTCCGGGTGTGTCAAAGTTCCTGGGCAATGCTCACACCCAGACTTGGTAACCAAGAGTGGGACATGTGCAGTGTGGAAGTACCAGCCTCAGTGTGTCAAAGTTCAGAGGGAGCTCAAGGGTCCCAAAGTAGTGCTCACACTGAGGGGGCAGAACTTAAAGGTCTAGGAATCAAGTGGAGTGCAGGAGATAGGTTTGAAAAGACTTTTGGTAGAAAACAATGTTAAAGGGGGTTGTTTGAAATAGTTTTGAAAATAAGAGGGAGTTGTTCAGTAAAACAGATTTGAGAAGAGTAAGGCAATTAACAGATCAAACATGGAGCCAAGCAGGTTCAGTAACACTCACAGAACCAAGATAGGTTTAGCAACATAAACCTTCACACAGGGGGGCAATGGGGATTGGGATACATAGAGCACATAACATGATGGACACATGACAGGCAGAAGTCTTGCAATTTTGTACAGGTAGTGGACACAGACTTAGGAATATTAGTTAGACATGGTCACACAATTAGAGATGCTTAGAGTATAGGATCAATCATGGTTTGAAACCAACACAAAATCAGATTAGAGGGAGTATTGGGAGAGGGTAGGACATAATTACATATAGGTTTAAGAAACAGCTTAGAGTATAGCACATGTTAAGTAACATACAATGCAATTATAGTATCCTAGGGATCACATGTTGAGGCTATAAGGGAGGGGATACCAAGAACTAAACAACATAGTATACCAACCTAGTTTCAAGTAGGACAACATAGCCATAAATAAAAGAAAATCAGAAATAAGATGAATCGTAGTAACCAGAGAAACATGTTGTGTTGGAGACTTTAAATATAAAATGGAAACATACCAGTTGAAGATAGAAAATACAGAGTAAGGCAAGTAGAACAGCTAGTCTTGGCTTTCAGCCGACTAGCAATAGCAAACAATCAAGAGAAGAGCAGTAGATTGTGTGTGTGTGTGTGTGAGCAAGAGAGAATAGAACAAGGTATGTGTCCGTCTTGTCAATGCATGGATAGAATACATATATAGTTGGGACTAGGTGAAAAAGAATAAGGTAAAAATCAGACTGCCTAGTAATTATGGGACTCAGAGAATCAATTAACTGTAAGTATCCCTAGAATTAAGGGAATTATTCACACGGTGAGTGACAAATAAGGAAAGGATGTAAAACAATGCTCATAACAGGAAATTAAGTATCCCTTTATTGAAGGTTGAACTCAAACGGCTAGTAGGTAAGCATAATTAAGGAAAGTTACACATGACATATAAGAAGACAATTTCAAACCAAATCCAGCAGACAATTGAGACTAGGTTCAGAAAATATTAATTAAGGTAGCAATATCAATCAATAGTAATGAATCAAGGTAAAACAAATAGATTAGGGGTTGGGAATCAGTAGGAATATCTCATAGAAGATCAACAAGACTTTCGAATCATAGTGAATCAGGGATTCAAACAATAACTACTGAATAGAGATTCCTGTATACAGACGGAATAACCACATTATAAGCAAAGCAATAAGTCAGGAAATAATTGGGTAACAAATCACACATAATTAAGGACTCGAGCAAGCATAATACTAATTAAAGAGAATTAACATAAAAATAACACGGATGTTAAGCAAGAACATCAGAAACCCTAATATATGAAATTAGGGGTCATGTGAGTCAGGGAGGCAAGAAGAATCAGAGATGAACGACATAGGGTAAAGATCAATGAAACATAAACACACATGCAAACACACATGCAAATCAGTAGTTTCAGGATTTAGGTCTAAAAACTAGGGTTTCACACAGATGCTAGTATAAATCCACAGAGTAGACATGATACATGCAAAGAGACGAAGTGTCATCAACCCTAATAGGAAAACAGATTAAAATCACCAGAAGCTTAAGCTATTCGTGACAATCGGGCACACATACTGATCAAACCAAAAAGGAAAAGGTTTCAATAGTGGTAAATATGATGAAAGTCATGAGATAATGTTAAAAATCAATAGGGAAAACTATTTTGAAAAAAGGGTTTAGGAACCCTAGTTTTAAAAATGAAGAACCGCTTAGGGGAAACGTAAAACTTTTAAAGAAAACATCATAATAACTCGTAATATGCATAGATCTAGTGCAGATCTAAAAGAATCGAGGGTTTTAAGCATTAGGGTTCAAAGAAAACCCAGAAAGGATAAGAAAACCTCAAAATGTTACTGGTTTAGGCCCCAAAGGTCATGGATCTTACTCGAGTGGCCGGAGGTGGCCGGAGATGGCCGGAGGATGGTGAGCACATGACCAGGGGTAGGAGAGTTATCCCAGGTTTCTTGAAGACCTTAGAGATGGCAAACACCGGTGTAAGGGAACCATAGGAGGCAGGAGGATGGTGAGGGCTTCATGGTCTCCGGCGGAGAGACGACCAGAGAAGATTGAGAGTTTCATCGGAGCCAGAGAGACAGAATGTCTCTAGAAGAGACTTAGAGAGATAGAGAGAGAATAAAGAGATGAGAGACCCGTGAGAATGAGAGGGTCGGGGGGAGGGGGGTTAGTCCGGTTTAATTATGGAAACCATGATCTGGGCCGTTCATTTAATTTGATTAATGGCTCAGATTGGTTCAGTGTCGGGTCGGGTAGGAGATTGATTTGGGCTGGGTTAACTGGGCTGATCATATGGGTTGGGTATTGGGTTTAATTGGATTATAATTGAGATTTAAAAGTGGCCATTAGTTAAATACCCGTAAAAATAAAATAAATAATTAATAAAATAGCTAATAATGATATAAAACGAAACAAATGCTAAGAAAATGAAATTTGAGGTAATTAGCTAATATAAAAAATCTAAAAATGACTAGTTATAGAATTAAAATATCATAAATACACAATTAGGTCATAGTTGCAAAAATTTGTGTAATTATAGCTAAATAGTGTCAAATTGGTTAATTTGTGAAATAATTAAATCCTAAAAGTATTAAAAATGATGTATTGAGCTGGGAAGTATTTTAAAATTATTTATAGTATAATTTATGAATAATTATTGAATATAGAACATTAAATAAATAGGAAGATAAATTGATAAAAATATGAAAACTATGGAAAAATACCATTCATTATGAAAAAGTGATTTTGAAGGTAATATGCAAGTTTGAAAACAATTGTGAGGAAAAATTGGGTATCAACAACTGCCCCTCTTTACCCGGGAAGGATGAAAGAGTTGTCGGGTAAAGATATGATGGCCAATTTTGACCGAGTGGAAATTGTTTGAGAGATTTAGGCCGCACCCTGGTTTCCGAGTTGCCTACATATCCCTGTTTTACAGGAGTCATGCCATATGTAGTTCAAGAGCCACCAACGAGGTATACCGATGAAGTTTCACAAGGACGGATGCAAAGTGCAGGGTTGGGTGAACACGCGGCTTGCAGGGTGGTTAGGAGAACTGGATCGGGACCACTTCTACCAGGAGGGCCGTTGCTTGCCGGATTACCTACAAATAAATAATACGAACGTATATTGTGCATAATTTAAACATGATGCAAGTTCCCGTCGGACAATGAATGTTGTCTTTTGACGGTTAGGAGTTATGTCCTTTATACCATGATTTCCTGGGCCATGAATTGCTTGAGGCAGGATTCGCAGCTTGCGGGGTGGTTAGGAGAACTAGATCGGGACCACTTCTACCAGGAGGTCCGTTGCTTGCCGGATTACCTGCAAATAAATAATACGAACGTATATTGTGCATAATTTAAACATGATGCAAGTTCCCGTCGGACAATGAATGTTGTCTTTTGACGGTTAGGAGTTATGTCCTTTATACCATGATTTCCTGGGCCATGAATTGCTTGAGGCAGGATTCGCAGCTTGCGGGGTGGTTAGGAGAACTAGATCGGGACCACTTCTACCAGGAGGTCCGTTGCTTGCCGGATTACCTGCAAATAAATAATACGAACGTATATTGTGCATAATTTAAACATGATGCAAGTTCCCGTCGGACAATGAATGTTGTCTTTGGACGGTTAGGAATTGTGTCCTTTAGACCATGATGTCCTGGTCCATGAATTGCTTGATGCAGGATTCGCAGGCCATGAAATGATGTTCTCGGGCCATGAGGATGGTGCCTCCGAACCATGTTGCCTTTGAATAATGATATGCAAAATGATTAAAGAGATCCTTATACCATGACATGATGTTCTCGGGCTACGAAGATGATGCCTCCGAACGATGAAGCCTTTGGATAGGTTGGCGATATTTCAGCCCATGAAGATGCAATAGTATGATGCTAACAAGACAGAGCTTAGTCTTGCGAATTAAGGGGGCAGAGTTTAGCCCGAAAGGAAAGCGGAGAAAATAGTGTTTGAGGTAACATTTAATTTGACGAAAAAGTAAATTTGGAGGCAGAGCTTAGCCTCGGAAGGCAGAATAGTAGCCTTATGCAGTGCATATGGAGACAACGTTTAGTCTCGGATGATAGAAAGGTAGCCTTATGCAAAGATGCAAATGCATATGTAGACAACACTTAGTCTCGGAAGGCAGAAAGGTAGCCTTATGCAAGAATGAAATGCAGCGGGAGACATCGTTTACTCTCGGAAGGCAGAAAGGTAGCCTTATGCAAGAATGCAATGCAGATGGAGACAACGTTTAGTCTCGGAAGGCAGAAAGGTAGCCTTATGCAAAGATGCAAATGCAGATGGAGACAATGTTTAGTCTCGGAAGGAAGAAAGGTAGCCTTATGCAAGGATGCAATGCAGATAGAGACAACGTTTAGTCTCAGAAGGCAGAAAGGTAGCCTTATGCAAGAAAAATAAATGACGGTAGGAATTCTTAGCTGGTGTTAGATTGCGACGTTGCGATCATTGAGGGCATTTTGACTGCGGGTCATTGTTCGTATTGATAATAGATGACGGCAAGTATGATGGTTTTGCGAATTGTGACTTTGAACATGTTTGTCCGTCCCGGACATCGAACTTTGGCATTTGCGATCGTGATGAAACTTGAGACTTCTCTGCGTGTTTGTTCTTTGTGACTGCATCCAAAGAAAGATCATGAGTTCTGTAAAGGGGGAAGGTTAGTTCGTATCCCCATTGGCTTTTCTTGGCTGGTTCGGCTTGATCTGATGATGTTATTTGTATCATTGGGGTAGCATTCGCTAAACAAGTTGTTTCAAGAATAAGCATGCATGATTTTGTGAGAAAGTAGTATCAATATAATTTTGAAAATCTTTTAGATGACCGACGACCATGACGTGGTTCGAGACATTGCAACCTCTCATGTTGCGGAATTTTGAGGGTCCTTCTCAAAATTCTGCCCAGTTTGCTGGATGGATGTCTCTGACGCCTGCTCGTACGGCGATTGGCTGAACTTGCTTCAGAATTTTGAGGGTCCTCCTCAAAATTTTGCCCAAGTTTCCAATTGCGGGGGAAAATGAAATTTTTATTGAATTGTGACCGAACCCATAGGGCTGCCTACGTATCCCTTCTTAAACGGGAATCAGGTCAGGCGTAGTTCAAATTACATCATTGATAGAAGCATAAAGGATTACACATAATAACGCTTGGTTGCATCTAAATTGATTGATTTCGGCAAGACTTCTCCGTCCATTTCTGCAAGTATAAGAGCTCCTCCTGTCAATATCGGTGAACCATATACAGATCTTGCCAGTTGGGAGAGAATTTCCCTTTGGCTACATCTTGATGTGGAAAGATCTTCTTTAACACCAGCTGCCCTGGTGTGAACAATCTCGGCTTGACTTTCTTGTTGAAGGCTTTGGACATTCTACTCCGGTAGAATTGACCATGGCAGACTGCATTCATCCTCTTTCCGTCTATGAGGGACAACTGCTCATAACGGTTGTTTACCCACTCTGCATCGCTGAGCTCAACTTCTTGTATTTGTCTGAGCTTTTGCTTGACTGGTGGACACATTGGATTGGTTGGCAGTTTGTGAACCACAATAGACGTACTTAGACCAATCATGTCATCATACGACCAGGAAAATATGTCCTCATACTCCTTCAAAAACTTTGTGTATTCTTTCTTTTCTGATGGTGATAAATGAATGTTGATCCGTTTTTCCTTGACGTTTTCTGAATCTCCTAGGTTGACCGTTTCGGTCTCGTCCAGGTTGGACTTAGGTCTGTTCTCAAAAGTTCTCAATTTCCTTGACAATCTCATCAGGTATATCATCTTCTTCTGAATAAATGTCCACTTGCTGCGTTGTCTCATTGCATGTCACAACCATCAGTTCATCAAGACAAGTAATAGTAATGTTGTATAGATAAGGTAATGAGAGAATACAGTAGCAATAAATATCGGATTTGTAAGAGAAATTAGAAAATGCTTTGACAAATTAAATAACTGTTTTGAACATTGAAGGTCTTATTGCAGGAATTGAAAAATGCATAAAGGGAAACCCATTTAGTAAATGAAACAGTAAGTAATGCTTGTTTTAGCCTTGCTACCCCGAGGCTCGTCGAGCTTTGGTTGTCCTGATAGACCAGTTCTTGAGGAATGTTCCTCTACTCACTGCCTGTGTGGAAGGGCCTTCCTCCCCCTCCTCCTCGAGAATAACGCAGCAGTCCATATCATTGTCCCCCAAAAACAAGCTCCTCATCGCTGCCAGTGCTTCCTCTTCGTCTGTCCTATAGATAATGTCAGCCTGCTAGAAGGTCTTCTCCAGATGCGGTATCGGCTGCTCCAGTGGGTAATAAGGATTGTGCCAAGGTGGCGACCAATTTCTGAATTCATTCCAGGTGTATTCATATCCCAGACCGAAAGTAGTACCATGCTTCTTGAGTTTTATAGGTTTGGAAATCCCTTGGAGGTTCTTGCCGAGCCCTTTGCCAGGATCATACCCTCGCCAATTCATCATACTTGCGATCTTTCTATCCCACCATTTGTCCTTGTCGATAGCATTGACCCGTTCAATGTGGTGGTAAGTTTCCCCACCCGGCTTCCTTCTCCCTTCAATCACCGGAATAGTCTGGCAATTGTAAATAGGGTTACTACCATCTCCGTGAATAATCACCTCTTGGTGGTTCCACTCGAACTTCACCGCCTGATGTAGCGTTGATGCTACGGTCCCAGAAACATGGATCCAGGGGCGTCCTAATAACAGATTGTAGGATGCTGGCACATCTATTACTTGGAAGTCAACCTCGAACCAAGTTGGTCCCATTTGCAGGCACAGACTAATCTCACCAATAGTGGACCTCTGAGATCCATTGAAGGCTTTCACGTTGATTGCTCCATCCTTTATCTCATGCAGCCCTTTACCCAATTTCTTGAGCGTTATCAATGTACATATGTTAAGACTGGACCCTCCATCGATCAGGATTCTGGTGATGAAATAATCTTCGCATTGCACAGTGATGTGTAGTGCTTTGTTGTGACCCAAACCCTCGGGTGGCAGCTCGTCCTCATGGAAAAATATCTTGTGGCTTTCCAACACTTGGCCCACCATGGAAAAATATCTTGTGGCTTCGTTCAACACCTTCAATAGAGCACTCCAGCGTGCCTCGGAATTCTGTAGCAAAGAGAGGATGGATATTTGTGTTAGCGTCTTGTTCAACTGGTCAATGACCGAATACTCTTTGGCCTGTACTTTTCTCCAAAGGTCATCTGGACCTATTTCAATAAGGGGAGTCCGGTTGGTAGCCTGCTTTCTTGATTCGGCCAGATGCTCAGGGGTATAGACCCTACCAGTCCTCGTCATACCCTGTGCTGCACCAGCTTCCTCAGTTTTGACCTTGACTTTCCTTCTTGCCTCGGCTGTATAGTCCCAAGGTACAACATTTGTATAGAAGGGTGGCATGGCTGAAATTGCCACTGGGATTGGTGTGGCTATCCTCACTTCGAATGGAACATGTACTTTGGGAGGCAAGACTGCAACCCCGAACGGTGCAGGTGCATTTGCCGGATACACGAACTCAACCTCAATTGGCGTTGGTGTATTTGCGGGTGGCGCTGCTTCAAACTCAAGAGGTATGGACATATTTACCTCAGCATCCTCAGACGGTTGAATCTGGACTATGATCGGGTTGAGAGTGACTGCAGGTTTCTTTGGGTCATCGCCTTCTGCGATCAACCCGATTGATCCCTCGGGATTCCAATCATCTTCTATTTCAATCATATGTATACCTCCACCCTTATGGTCTGGCAAATGATTGTTGCGAACATTCAGAGCGATATCTTTCGCCACAATAATCTTGTTGTCAATCAGGGATTGTATCTTATCCTTCAAAGAGCGGCATTCATCGATGGTGTGCCCCTTCATGCTGGAACGGTATGCACATGATTTGTTTGGGTTAACCCACTGAGAAGGATTCTCAGGGGTGGCAGCAGGGATAGGTGTGACATAACCGGCAACTTTGAGCTTCTCATACAGCTGGTCAATGGGTTCAGCTATGGCGGTGTACTGTTTTGGAGGTCTGCGGTCAAAATTAGGACGAGGTCTAGGGAAGTTTTGGTGTGCAGGGGGTGATTGGTAATGAGATGGCTGGGAATTATAAGTGTGATAAACAGGAGCGGGTTGTGAGTATCTGGGTGAAGTAGGTTGATATGTGGGTGGTGGAGATTGGTAGGTAGGCGATGGAGCTTGGTAAGAAGGTGGTGGAGTTTGGTATGAAGGTGAAGGTGCTTGGTAATTTAGGGTTGGCTGGTATGTGAGGGGAGGTGTTGGATAAGTTTGGTATTTTGAGTGGGGATTTGGCTCTTTTTGCAACCATTACAGCTCCCACGTCTCTTTTCTTAGACACACCACCGGACTGTAAAGCCTTGTTTGTAGCTTGCAAGGCTTCAAAATTTGTAACCATACCGCTCTTTATACCTTCTTCAATCTGCTCACCTAGTTTGGTAATGTCGGAGAACTTGTGATTCTCAACCATCATCAACCATTCATAGTATTGCGGGTCTTTAGCCCGAACAAAGAACTTGTTCATCTGCTCTTCCTCTAAAGCAGGTCTAACTTTAGCAGCTTCGGACCTCCAGCGAGTAACATACTTGCGAAATGTTTCCGTGGGTTTCTTCTTTAGATTGTGGATATAGAACACATCTGGTGCGTTCTCTGTGTTGAATCTAAATCTGTCCATAAAGTCAGACTCCATACTCACCCAGTTTGACCACTTCTTGGGGTCTTGGCTGATGTACCAAGACAATGCATCTCCCTTTAAACTCCTCATGAACAGCTTCACGCGGATCCTTTCATCTTTTCCTACGCCAACCAACTTGTCACAATAGGTCCTCAGATGGACCCTTGGATCACCAGTACCATCAAACATTTCGAACTTTAGAGGTTTGTACCCCTCGGGTAGCTCGACATCCGGTTGTATGCAGATGTATTCATAATTCAACCCTTCAATTCCTTTAGTTCCTTCGACACCTTGAACTCGGCTGGTCAGCTTCCTAAGTTCCTCAACCAAATTTCTGATAAGCAGATCCTTTTCATCAGACCCAGGTGTGTAAGGGGTAGGGGTAGTGGAGTGTGGAGTGGTCTCCACGTAGATAGGATTGTTATAGGTGTGGAAATGGTCTTTTGCGGGGTTCTGAGGTCCTGGGATAAGCAGTGGAGTGTTATTCGGAATGTGGCAAGTATTGCATTGTGTCGGGAAAGTTTGGTTCTTTGTGGAGTGGCATGATGGTGAGGTGCGGGATGATTCTGTTGCTTTGGGACGTTTTGAGGCGGTGTAAGTTTTTGAGTGTTTGGAAGGTTGACGTCTGGGACGTTAAGGGAAAATGATAGGTTTGCCAGATTCCGAACTAGATCAAGTTCTTCTTGAAATTTCAGCAATTTTTGTTCCATTGGTAACATGTTCTCATTTAGAACCCGAATACCTTGGCCGTCAGTGGCCTCTACCCTTTCAACCATGTTATCCCTCCTGGCGTTGCTGGATTCTTCCATCTTACTCTTGCCTTTGTTATTGCTTTTAGGGGGACTAAGAGGAGGAGTAGGTGGAGGGCCCCTAGATGCCAGAGTGCACGAACTAACCTTTGGGGGAGGGGGAACAATAAATAAAAGAAAATAAAAAACAAAAAGGTAACCAAGTCAGTGAGGATTATGAAAAACATTGCAGTATTTAAACACATAATGCGGGAATGTAAATCGTGTCCTAATTTTGGAACCTCTTTATGCCCGAGGTATGCCTAGCAACACGTTGATTTGGAGAACTTAAAATGCTAAATGCCTCATTTTATTGATAAGAAAAATAGACAAATCCTAACACGACACTAAATAGACGAAAAATAAAGTCACTAATGGCCATTGGCCTTATTACATTGATAGAAAGAAATAAAGACACTCATATTTATTTGGTCCCAGAAGGATCTTCCCCAGATTTGGCATTCTTGCTTCCTTCGTACAACTTTCCCAGCTCGCAAAGTCCCAGCAACAGGTAGGTTCTGGCTAGATATCCTCCTTCAGCTCCCTTGGCCTTTTGACAATTTTCGACCCTTTTGATGAACTTCTCTTCTAGCTCGACTATACCTCGTTCCAAGTACCCCATCCTCTTGTTGGCGCTGATAGCCATGTCCTTCCACTCCTCGATCAACTTCTTGTTGGACTCATGTATCTTATGGTGATCATCTTCACATTCAGGATCCTTTTGCGCAGTTGGTTGTATTTGACTTGTGCCTCAACCCTTTCATCTATAACCCTGTGACCTCGGACGTACCCCGGCTTGCTCTGACCACCCAGATCCTCTTCTAACCAACCAAGATAGAAAGGGGTACAACCGGCATGATACCTGTCTGGCTCGATGGTGTCTTTCTCAAGTATAATCTTGCAGTGCCAGGGGTGCTGAGCTTAGCACTTGTGAGGACTGTCATCATTTTGAAAGTCTTCTCGAAGATGGCTCATTTTCTCGACCATAGGTATGACTTGCTTCCTACCTTCTTGCCTCATAACTCGGAGAGGGGCGTAAGGGTATGTCCCCCTTAAACCAATCAGAATCAGAAATGATGCATCTCGGGATCGAATGATGAACTCATCTGTCGGAAACCACTTAAACATCCATTGAACTTGTTCTTCAGTCAAGTTACCAAAGAGTTCAACCCATCCTTCGGCATTTTCAGGCTGAGCGAACATGTCGGGGATATAATTCATTCGCTTTGGGTGATGGAAAGCGATGTGGTCATCCCAAATTTTGAGTTGAATGTCTTGTCGGTATTCGCCTCTTTGGAGATGTTCCATGAGACAGAGTTGAAGTAATAAATTACAACCTTCGAAATGCTTTTCTCCTTTTTGACACCTTTCCAAGGCCTGATACATGTGTCGCGCCCCCTTTTTAATCACAAGCTCAAGTGCGGAGAGATCGGGTTTATGACATTTTGGACAACTCCTTAAAAGGATGAGATTTAAGGAAGAGTCGCCACCTAACGATTTTTATTGTGCATTAGGGCACCTTGGGTAATTAACTCATAGACTAGTTTGATTTACCAGAGATTGGGTAAGGGCTTGAGGTTATCCCAAGGGGAAGGTATTAGGCATCCCTTAGGATCCACAACTGTGGGTCCCGACCAAATAATTTCGTGAATTCAGACAATAACAAATAACAAACACGGCTCACATAAGAGGGGATTTCAAACAAGTATAGATATCTTTGTTTAAAAGTTGAAAAATACCAAAGTAAAGTATTTTTAGAAAATGTCCTAGGTTTGACGTAATACTGATCACATCAATGCAATACCCGGTATGTCACTCCTCAAAAAGGGGCTACACGTGGTATTAGCGCACCTGTCATCATATCCGTATTCTACCCTTTCCCACCCTGCTAAGGTATTTAAAACGCGTGTGTTGGTCACGAAGCTTATTGCGTGCTATTACCCGTCCCATCCTATCAGTCCTGGAGGAGATTAGGACTACTATTCCTATTGGGTAGGAACTAGGCTGAACCCCTAGGTTTAAAGGACAAACTCTAAGCGACATAAAAAAATAGTTAGGACTGCAGATATAGGGGAGCACACAGGAGCAGATATAAGGCTCGTAGATCCCTCCACAAATTATACACATAGATAGCACGACTCAAACACAAAGAGGTCTCAAATTTCAGAACTTAAGGCAGGATGTCTAGGTGTGAATACTGTAACAGGACAATCTGATTTTTAGAAGAAATGTCTTGCCAAACTTTTTAGGTTGTTAACTCTAGCTTGTAATTGGCTAAGCAATGTTCAAAAAACAATTACCAGTTTTAGTAAATGTGATACCTAAGGCTTGCCTAGGCGGGTAAAATATTCTTGTTGTTGTTCTTAAGAAAATAGACGGAATGAATCTGTTTCTTTTTGTCTTAGTCGGGGTGGAAAGATGATTATTTAAACATGTATGGATGCGAGTCCTATATAGCATGATATCTAAATGCAGGCAGGATATTAAGTATGCAATCATAGGCTGTTTTGAATGCAGAAAATGTTTTTTCAACAATTGAAACCTATTTTAACGAGATTACTTATTACACAGATGGTACGAGGATATGATCTCATTAAGTTAACCTAGCATATGATTTTTAGACGTTCTTAGAAGTACATTTTAACACATGAATTTGAATATATGCTGAAGAATAAATTCCTAAAGTAACATGATATCTAATGCAAGTACTGACAATTGATTATTATTATGGACCTAAAAATAAGGATTTCTAGAAACAGATTATGAACATGCAGAGGTAGTATTATTATAACAACTATTTAGAGTTATTTAACTACGAACGGGATTTCTAAGTGGGATAGCAATTATAACTGCCTTTTACCGGTATTTAACACGATTTTCTAAGGGAGTATGAATGTGATGAGATGCTGAAGTAAAGAAACCTGAAACATGGTTTACTAATGCATGGCAGATATGTCCTAAGCAGGATTTCTATTGCTCACATAGGTAAAGTAAACCCTATAGGCATGATTTCTACTCATAACTATACTAAACATGCATAATCCCATCCCATCTTCACTATCTAGCCCCCAAGTATTCATTTACACATTATTACAGACCAGGAGTAATGAATTACATAACTAAAAGAAAAATAAGAAGTTATTCTATAGGAATACTTCACTTAGGCCCATATCTTCCAATCCTCAATCCTTTCGAATTTCACAGCCTTTCATAGTCCGGGTGCGTCAAAGTTCCCTAAGGTCCTCGTGGGTTCCCGGGCAATGCTCACACCCAGACATAGTTGCCAAGACTTAAGTATGTGCAGTGTGGAAATACCAGCCTCAGTGTGTCAAAGTTCAAAAGGAACTCAAGAGGTTCCCTAAGCAATGCTCACACTAAGGGGGTGGAACTTATGTGTCTAGGAATAAGGTGAAGTGCCAGAGGTGAGTTTGAAAAGAAGAGTTTTGAAAGAGATTTAATTGAGACATTTCATAAACCAGAGAGTTTGTTTGATAAAACAGTTTTCTGAAAGGAGAGTATTGAGTAACAGTCTAAATACAGCATCAAAGATGCACATCCAAAACACACAGAATCACAACAGGTTCATCCATTACAAGCAGGGATTAATAGGGGTGGGGACACGTAGAGCATTTAACTGTAAATAATCCAATAAAGGATATTGGAATGGTTTAGACATGCTCAGAGATTGTTTACACTGTCATAGCCATAAACCATACATGAAGAAACCACATAGAAGGGTGATAGGGAATTGGAGTATAAAACAAGCAAGAAACAATTGATAAGTTATGCTCAGAAAACACACATGACAGGGGGAAAGGGGAGACATCATAGCATGCTAGTGATGTATTCTAATTACAAGTTTCACAAAAGAACCACAAATAGAAACAGACTAGGAATAGTAAGAACTGAAACAAGTAGAGAATCATATTGTTGATGAAGCTTTGAATTTAAAATAGGACATACCAGTGAAAAAGAAAGCAAGCATAATGAAAGGACAAGAGAGAGAGCACAATGGTTAGCCCTTGCTTGTAGCCGGCTAACAATAGACAATAACAAGTAACCAAAGTAATAGAGCAGAGAGTTTAAGTGTGAGAGAGAGCTTTTTTAACCAAAAATGTCCGTGTCTTTTGTTAATGAGAGAGTATGTATATATAATAGTTCAAAATTAGGTAAACATAAGGTAATAATCATAGTAGCATAGTAATTATGGAACTCAGAATCAATTAGAGAAAATCAGGACAAGTACTCCCTTAAGTTAAGGGGATTAATTCAAACGGTAATGACAAGTAACAAATATGGAAAGAAATCAATATATGACTGACATAGAAAGATTCAAATTCAGCAAGTATAGGGTAAACAATTAGGGCTAAGTTCAAAACATTTTAATGAAGGAAATAGCCAGTAAGAATAAAGTACCACATCAGACAAGTTAAGAGAATCAATTAATTTGAATAGGAGAGGTAGAAATTGAGGTTTTAAAGGAAGGTTTATCAATCAAACCCCAAAAGTATGGAATCCAGAATCAATCCAAGAAGGATTCACAATTCTGTATTCATCATATAAATACACAAGAATAACCAAGCATAGTAAACGTGCAGGTTAAACAAGTATTGATAGAAAGATGCAAGTATGAACAATCAAGATGGACATAAGCACATAGAGGTGATATAAGCTAGGCTAAGAAAACTCAGTAGAAAATATTTGAGGCAGATAATCACAACAACTTAAACAAGAAACGAGTAGTCATGCTAATACATAGGACCAAACGAAGAAGTCTAGAAAATTAGGGCTTTTAACATATGCAAGATAAAAAGCTAGTAAAATCACAGAATTAGTCATGATATGCAAAGAACAAATTTAAACGCAAGGAGAAACTTAGTTTTAAACAAGCATAAAAGAGTTCTGAGAAACCCTAGCTTTAAAAGGAAGTGAAACAATTTTAAAACTGATGATTTTTAAAGTTCGAGTCAAGAACAATGTAAAACATAAAGAGACATGCTTGAATCGCTAAAACACCATAGATCTGAGAGGTTTAGGCAGAAAATAGGGTTTCACAAGAGAATCGAATAGAACCGGAAAACCTGCTGCAAAACTCAAGAATCGTAATGGTATGGTGTGGCTATGCCCAAACCCCTCCGGAGAGGCCAAGAACAACCAAAGCAGGAGCCCCAGGTTCAAGTCATCATGGCCCAAGCCCTCGAGGGCTTCAGAGAGAAGATGAGCTAGATGAAGGAGACTCATGGAGGCTCGTGGTTGAAAGGATGGTGGCCAGAGACGGCCAGAGGAAGGCGGTGGAGCTCCATTGGAGACGAAGAGATGGAAGTCTCTAGAGACTAGAGAGAGAGAGAGACGAGAGTTAGAGAGATGAGTGGTAGGTGAAGAGTGAGGGTCGGTTGGGAGGGTGGTTCGAATTAATTAAGGAAAGATTAATTTGGGTCGTTGATCTAATTTGATCAACAGCTCAGATTGATCCGGGGTGGGGCCGGGTATGGTTAATAGATTTGGGCTGAGTCGATTTGGGGTTAAAGATCAGATGGGTTGGGTTAGATTTAGGCCAGAATTTAAATAAAATGTGGCTATTGGTTAAATACCCCAAAAAATATATAAATAATTAATAAAATAGCTAATAATTATACAAAAAATGAAATTGAGGCTAAATAAATAAAATTAAGGTAATTAGCTAATATTAAATATAAATATGACTAATTATTGACTGAAAATAGTATAAAATGCACGATTGTGCTATAATTGCAAAATTTTCTATAATTAACTGAATAGTGCCAATATTGGCCGATTTGTGAAATAATTAAATCCCAATAGGGTAAAATAGGATTAAAAGCAAGATATTGAGTTAGAAAATATTTTGACATTATTTATAATATATTTTACGAATAATTATTGAATATAAAATATCAAATAAGGAAAAAAATAAATTGATAAAATATGGAAAATTGTGGAAAATGCCAATTATTATAAAAGTGATTTTAAAAGGTATCTATGCAAGTTTTAAAAAAATAATTTGAGGAAAAATTGGGTATCAACAGCTGCCCCTCTTTACCCGGGAAGGATGAAAGAATTGTCGGGTAAAGATATGATGGCCAATTTTGATTGAGTAGAGATAGTATGAAAGATTTAGGTCGCACCCTGGCTTCTGAGCTGCCTACATATCCCTGGTTTTACAGGAATTAGGCCGTATGTAGTTCACGAATCACGGGCGAAGTATGCCGGTGATGTTCTATTAGGACGGACACAAGGTGTAAGGCAAGGTGAACAGAATGGGTTACGGGGTAACTTGGAGAACTGGAGCGGTCCTCTCCTGCCTGGCTGGCCGTCCCTAGCCGGACTTCATGCAATGAATAACAAGCATATATTGTACGTAATTTAAACATGATGCAGATTCCCATTGGACTATGAATGCTGTCTTCGGACGGTTGAGGATGGTGTCTTTAGACCATGATGTCCCGGGCCATGAATCGCTTGATGCGGGATTTGGAGGCTATGAAATGATGTTCTCGGGCCATGAGGATGGTGCCTCCGAACCATTATGCCTTTGAATAATGATATGCAAACTGATAAAAAGGATCCTCGGGCCATGAAGATGGTGCCTCTGAACGATGACGCCTTTGGATAGGTTGGCGATATTTCAGCCCATGAAGAAATGCAATAGTATGATGCTAACAAGACAGAACTTAGTCTCGCGAATTTAAAAAGGGCAGAGCTTAGCCCGAAATGAAGCGAAGTAAACAATGGCATAGTGGTTGCTTTGAAAAGTAAATGGGAGGCATCGTTTAGCCTCGGAAGACAGAATTGTAGACTTATGCAAATGATAAATGCAAATGGAGGTAGCGTTTAACCTCGGAAGGTAGAATGGTAGCCTTATGCAAGAGATAAATGCAGATGGAGGTAGCATTTAACCTCGGAAGGCAGAATGTTAGCCTTATGCAAGAGATAAATGCAGATGGAGGTAGCGTTTAACCTCGGAAGGCAGAATGGTAGCCTTATGCAAGAGATAAATGCAGATGGAGGTAGCGTTTAACCTCGGAAGGCAGAATGGTAGCCTTATGCAAGAGGAAATAAAATGCAAATAGAGACAGTGCTTAGTCTCGAAAGGCGGAATGGTAGCCTTATGCAGTGCGGAAAATAAAATGCAAGTGGAGACAGTGCTTAGCCTCGAAAGGCAGAATAGTAGCCTTATGCAGGAAATAAAATGACAGTAAGAATTCTTAGCTGGTGATAGATTGCAGCGATATGATTGTTGTGAGCATTGCGATAATGAGGTGTCGTTGGTGATGATAATAAATGTCGGCATGTGCGACGAGTTTGAGAAGCATGTCTTTGAGCAATGTACGTCCTTCGGGAGGATAATATGTTTTGGGGCTTTTGCCATCTTTGTGCCTGCATCCAAAGAAAATCGTGAGTTCTGTAAAGCGGAGATTAGTTCGTATCCCTCGCTGGCTTGGCTTGACCCGTCTGCTGGATGATGATAACATTGTTTGTATTATAGGGGCAGCGTTTGCTAAACAAGCTGTTTTAAAAAACAAATATGCATGATTTTATAAAGATGTGATATAAGCATATAATCTAAAATAGTTTTCTTTAGATGAACCGACAACCATGACGTGGTTCGAGATATTGAAACCTTTCTTCCTACGGAATTTTGAGGGTCCTCGTCAAAATTCTGTCCTAGTTTGATGGGTGAATGTTTCTGGCTGCTGCTCGTATGGCGACCGGTTGAACTTGCTTCGGAATTTTGAGGGTCCTTCTCAAAATTGTTCCCCAGTTTCCATTTGTGGGGGGGAATGAAATTTTTATTAAAATGTGACCGAACCCATAGGTCTGCCTACGTATCCCCTCTTAAACGAGAATCAGGTCAGGCGTAGTTCAATTTACAATCATTGACAAAAACATAAAGGGTTACACATAGTAGCGCTTGACTGCATCTGAATTGATTGGTTTTGGCCAAATTTCTCCGTCCATTTTTGCAAGTATAAGTGATTCTCTTGTCAGCACTCTGTGACCCTGTACGGGCCTTTCCAGTTGGGAGAAAATTTCCCTTTGGCTTCGTTTTGATGTGGAAAGATTTTCTTTAGCACCAGCTGCCCCGGTGTGAATCGTCTCGGCTTGACTTTCTTGTTGAAGGCTCTGGCCATCCTGTTCTGATATAGTTGACCATGACACACTGCATTCATTCTCTTTCCGTCAATGAGGACTAGCTGCTCATAACAGCTTCTTACCCATTCCGCGTTGCTGAGCTCAGTTTCTTGTATAATTCTCAGGGATGGAATTTCAACTTCGGCGGGGATAACGGCTTCTGTACCGTAAACCAATATATAAGGAGTTGCCCCGGTTGATGTGCGGACCGTGGTGCGGTACCCCAACAAGGAAAATGATAACTTCTCATGCCACTGCTTGTGCCTTTCTATCATCTTCCTTAACATTTTCTTGATGTTTTTGTTGGCGGCCTCTACGACTCTATTCATTTGAGGTCCGTATGATGTGGAATTCTTGTGTTTGATCTTGAAAGTTTCACACATGGATTTCATCAAGTCAGTGTTGAGATTGGAACCATTGTCGGTGATGATTGACTCTGGAACTCCGAACCGACAAACAATGCGGTCGCAGACAAAGTCGGCCACGAATTTCTTAGTAACTGCTTTGTGGGATGCTGCTTCGACCCATTTAGTAAAGTAATCAATGGCTACCAGAATAAACCTGTGTCCGTGGAGGCGGCGAGCTCAATTCGTCCAATGACATCCAAGCCCCAGGCGGCGAACGACCATGGTGAACTTGTTGCATTAAGCTCACTCGGAGGCACCTTTATCATATCCCCATGTATCTGACAGCGGTGGCATTTACAGACATACTGGATGCAGTCCGTTTCCATGGTCATCCTGAAATAACCAGCTCGAAGTATCTTCTTCGCTAGAATAAAACCGTTCATGTGTGGGCCGCAGGTGCCGGCATGAATTTCCTCCAATAATTTTGATACTTCCTTTGCGTCGACGCATCTTAGAAAACCCAAATCAGGAGTCCTCCTATACAGGATTCCTCCTCTATGAAAGAAACTGTTGGAAAATCTCCGAAGTGTGCGCTTCTGAGTAGCATTTGAAAGCTCTGGGTACTCTCCTTTTGCCAAGTATTAATTGATATCTTGAAACCAAGGCTTTCTGTCTTCTTCCTCTTCGACATGGGCAAAATAAGCTAGTTGATTAAGGATATTTACGAGAATAGGATAAATGAAATTCTTGTCCGGATGCTGAATCATAGAGGACAAAGTAGCCAGTGCATCGGCAAACTCATTCTAGATTTTGGGGACATGCCGGAACTTTATCTTTGAGAACCTCTTTCTCAACTCCTGAACGTGATGCAGATATGGAAATATCTTGGAATTCTTGGTTTCCCATTCTCCTTGTACCTGGTGTACCAGTAGGTTTGAATCGCCAATCACTAACAGCTCCTGGACGTTCATGTGATGGCCATATTGAGCCCTAGGATGCATGCCTCTTACTCTGCCATGTTGTTCATGCAGGGGAATCTGAGTTTTGCGGATACCGGATAATGCTGACCAGTTTCTGATACCAGGACTGCTCCAATTCCTACTCCTTTGAAATTCACAGCCCCATCGAAGAACATCCTCCAACCATCGTAGGATTCTGCAATGTCCTCTCCTACAAACGACACCTCTTCATCGGGAAAATACGTTTTCAAGGGTTCGTATTCTCCGTCCACAAGATTTTTAGCAAGATGATCTGCTAATGCTTGCCCTTTGATGTCCTTCTGAGTTATGTAAATAATATTGAACTCGCTCAGCAGGAATTTCCACTTAGCTAGGTTGCTAGTGGGCATAGGCTTCTGGAAGATGTACTTTAGCGGATCCGTCCTTGATATGAGGTATGTTGTGTAGGCACAGAAGTAATGCCTCAGCTTCTGCGCGACCCAAGTCAAAGCACAGCAAGTGCACTCCAATAAAGAATACCAGGCCTCATACGGAGTGAACTTCTTGCTGATATAGTAGATGGCTGGCTCTTTCCTTCCTGTTTCATCATGTTGCCCAAGAACGTAACTGAAAGCCCCATCCAGCACAGCAAGGTAGAGTAACAGAGGTCTACCTGGCTCAGGTGGTACCAAGACTGACGGTTTTGAGAGATATTCCTTGATTCTATCGAAAGCCTTTTTACAATCCTCCGTCTACTTGGTTACGGTGTCCTTCTTCAGCATCTTGAAGATCGGTTCACAAATGACGGTAGACTGTGCTATGAACCGGCTGATGTAATTAAGCCTCCCTAATAATCTCATAACATTTTTTTATTCTTCGGTGGTGGTAATTCCTGAATGGCTTTGACCTTTGATGGATCCAACTCTATTCCTCGGCGGCTTACAATGAACCCCAGCAACTTCCTAGCAGGAACCGCAAAGGCACACTTCGCAGGGTTCAGTTTCAGATTGTATTTTATAAACCTGTTAAAGAACTTCCTCAAATCTTCCATGTGGTCCACAACTTTCTTCAACTTGATGATGACGTCGTCCACATACACCTCGATCTATTTGTGAATCATGTCATGGAATATAGTAGTCATAACTCTCATGTAAGTGGCCCCTGCATTCTTTAGGCCGAACGACATCATCTTATAACAGTATACTCCCCATGGCGTAATGAACGTCGTTTTCTCAGCATCTTCCTCGTCCATCCAAATTTGATGATAACCAACGAAACAATCTACGAAGGACTGTAACTCATGTTTTGCGCAGTTGTCGATCAAAATATGTATGTTCGGCAAGGGGAAGTCGTCTTTCGTACTGGCCTGATTGAGATCCCGCTAGTCGACACATACTCTGACCTTCCCGTTCTTCTCCGGCACAGGTACAATGTTGGCTAACCATGTCAGGTATTCAACCACCCGGAGGACCTTGGCATTAATCTGCTTGGTGACCTCTTCTTTGATTTTCAAACTCATGTCTGGTTTGAATTTCTTGAGCTTTTGCTTTACCGGCGGGCATGTCGGATTAGTTGGCAGCTTGTGGGTCACAAGAGACGTACTTAGGCCGGTCATGTCATCATACGACCTAGCGAATATGTCCTCATATTCCTTCAGGAATTCTGTGTACTCTTTCTTTTCTGACGGTGACAGATGAATGCTGATGCGTGTTTCTTTGACGTTCTCTGCACCTCCCAGATTGATGACCTCAGTCTCATCCAAGTTGGACTTAGGTCTGTTCTCAAAGTTTTCGATCTCTTTAACAATCTCATCGCATATATCGTCTTCATCTAGATCGATGTCCATTTGTTGTGTTGTCTCGTTGCACGTCACAGTCACCGGTTCATCAAGACAAGTAATAGTAATGCTGTATAGATAAAGTAATGGGAGAAAATAGTAGCAAATAAATATAAGATTTATAAGGAAACTGGAAATGCTTTGATAAATTGAATAATTGTTTTGAACATTGAAGCTCTTATTGCAGTAATTGAAAATGCGGAAAGGGAGAAAATTCATTTAATAAAAATAAATAGTGAGTAGTGCTTGTTTATTAGCCTTGGTACCCCGAGGCTCGGCGGGCTTTGGTCGTCCGGACAGACCAGTTCTTGAGATAAGTTCCTCTGCTTACTGCCTGTATGGAAGGGCCTTCCTCCCCCCCCCCCCCCCCCCCTCCTCGAGAACAACACATCAATCCATGTCCTCGTTTTCTAGAAACAAATTCCTCATTGCCACCAGTGCTTCCTCTACGTCTGACCCGTAGATGATATCAGCCTGCTTGAAGGTCTATTCCAAGTCAGGTATTGGTTGCTCCAATGGGTAGTATGGACTGCAAGGTGGCGACCAGTCGTTGAATTCTTGCCATGTATACTCATACCCTAGACCAAAAGTAGTACTGTGATTCTTGAGCTTTATAGGCTTCGTAATCCCTTGGAGGTTCTTGCCGAGCCCTTTGCCTGGCTCGTACCCTCTCCCGTTCAGGATGCTCTCGATCTTACTATCCCACCACTTGTCCTTGTCGATAACATTGACTCATTCTATATGGTGGTAAGTTCCTCCACCCAGCTTTCTTCTTCCACCGATCACAAGGATAGTTTGGCGACTGTAGATAGGGTTACTACTGTCGCCGTGAATGTTTACCTCCTAATGATTCCACTCGAACTTCACTGCCTGATGAAGTGTTGATGCTACGGCCCCAGCATCATGGATCCATGGTCTTCCTAGAAGCAGGTTGTAAGATGCATGCACATTTATCATCTGGAAGTCTACCTCGAACCATGTTGGTCCCATCTGCAGGCATAGACTGATTTCCCCCATAGTAGACCTTTGGGAACCGTCGAAGGCTTTCACATTAATTGCTCTTTCTCTTATCTCGTGTAGTCCTTTACCCAATTTCTTGAGTGTTATCAGCGGACAAAAATGTTGAGGCTAACCTCCATCGATCAAGATCCTTGGGATGAAATGGTCTTCACATTGCACAGTGATGTGCAGAGCCTTGTTATGTCCCAAACCCTCAGGTGGAAATTTGTCCTCATGGAAAGTTATTTTGTGGCTTTCCAGTACTTGGCCCACCATATTGGCCATTTCTCCACTGGTGATGTTGTTCGGCACATATTCTTCACTCAACACCTTTAACAAAGCATTCATGTGCGTCTCTGAATTCTGCAATAAGGCGAGGATGGATATCTGTGTTGGCGTCTTGTTCAGTTAGTCAAGGACCGAATACTCCTTAGCCTGTATCTTCCTCCAAAGATCATCTGAGTCGGTCTCAAAAATGGGAGGACGATTGGAAGCTTGTTTTCTTGACTCGGCCAAATGCTCAGGCGTGTAGACTCTGCAAGTTCTCGTCATACCCTGTGGTGCGATAGTTTCCTCAGACCTATTCTTACCCTTCCTTCTTGCCTCGGCCGTGTAATCCCAAGGGATAGCATCTGAGTAGAAAGGTGACGTTGTTGACATTTCCATTAGAATAGGCGTGTCCTTCCTTACTTCAATTGGAGGAGATACAAACTCAACTTCAATCGGCACTGGTGCCTTCTCCTTTGTGGGCGGTCCTGATTCAAACTCAAGTGGGATGGACATGTTTACCTCGGCATTCTCGGATGGCTGCATCTGAACCACAATTGGTTTGAGGGTAACTGCAGGTTTCTTTGGGTCATCACCTTCTGCAATCAACCCGATTGACCCCTCGGGGTCCCAATCATCGTCTACTTCAATCATATGGATACCCCCACCTTTGTGGTCTAGTGGAGGGTTGTTGCGTACATTTGGAGCGGGGTCTTTGGCCACAATAATCTTATTGTCGATAAGAGTCTGTATCTTATCCTTCAGGGAGAGGCATTCCTCGATGGTGTGCCCCTTCATGCCATAATGGTATGCATAGGATTTGTTTGGGTTCACCCACTAAGAAGGGTTCTCAAGGGCAGAAGCAGGGATAGGTATGACATAACCAGTAGCTTTGAGCTTTTCATACACCTGGTCAATGGGCTCATTTATGGAGGTGTATTGCTTTGTAGGGCGGCGGTCAAAGTTAGGACGAGGCCTTGGGAAGTTTTGACGGGTAGGGGGAGATTGATAATGAGATGGTTGGGAATTATAGGCGTTGTAGACGGGAGCGGGTTGTGAACATCTGAGCGAGGTAGGTTGATATGTGGGTGGTGGGGCTTGGTATGTAGGCGGTGGAGCTTGGTAAGAAGGCGAAGGTGCTTGGTAGTTCGGGGCGGGTTGATATGTGAAAGGAGGTGTTGGATAGATTTGGTATTTAGGTGAGGATTTGGCTTGTTGTACAACCATTACGGCTCCCACGTCCTTCTTTCTAGACACACCACCGGACTGTAAAGCTTTGTTAGTGGCTTGCAAAGCCTCAAAGTTTGTAAACATACCGTGTTTTATGCTTTCTTCAATTCGTTCTCCCAATTTGATGATGTCAGAAAACTTGTGGGCCTCTTCCATCATCAGCCGTTCATAATACTGCGGGTCCTGAGCCCGAACAAAGAACTTGTTCATCTGTTCCTCTTCTAGAGCCGGTCTGACCTTGGCAGCCTCTGACCTAGCATACTCGCGAAAGGTCTCTGTGGTTTCTTCTTCAGGTTTTGGATGTAGAACACATCTGGTGCATTTTCTGTGTTGAACCTAAATCGGTCCATGAAATCTGTGGCCATACCTATCCAGTTGGACCATTTCTTGGGGTCCTGGCTGATGTACTAGGACAGTGCATCTCCCTTTAAGCTCCTCATGAACAGCTTCATGCAGATTCTTTCATCTTTCCCAACGCCAACCAGTTTGTCACAGTAAGTCCTCAGATGGACTCTCGGATCACCAGTACCATCGAACATCTCGAACTTTGGAGGTTTGTACCCCTCGGGTAGTTCGACATGGGGTTGTATACAGAGATCTTCATAATTCAAACCCTCGATCCCCTTAACTCCTTCGACACCCTGAACTCGGTTGGTCAGATTCCTGAGTTCGTCAGCCAGATTCTTGATGAGCAAATCTTTCTCGTCAGACTCAGGTGTATGTGAAATAGGTGGAATGGAGTGGGTTACAGCCTCCACGTAGATGGGATTGTTGTAGGCTTGGAAGTGGTCTTTTGTGGGATTTTGAGGTTCCGGGGGTGGAGGTGGAGCGTTGTGGTGGCAAGCATTGCACTGTGCTTGAGGAGTTTGGTTCTTTTGGGGAGGGGCGTGACGATGAAGTGCAGGGTGATTTGGTTGTTTCGGGATAATTTGTGGAGGAGTGGGGTTTGGAGCATTTGGAAGGTGGACCTCTGGGACGTTAAGGGAAAATGACAAGTTAGCCAAATTTCGGACTTGGTCGAGTTCCTCTTGGAACTTCAGCAATTTCTTTTCCATTGGCGACATATTCTCGTGCAAAACCTGAATACCCCGACCGTCAGCAGTCTCAACCTGTTCACCCGTGTTGTCTTTTCTGGTACCGCTTGCTTCTGCCATCTTACTTTTACCCTTGTTTCTGCCTTTGAGAGGACTAGGAGGAGGAGTAGGTGGGGCCCCTTTTGATCTTTTGTGGTAGGCGGATGATGCCAGCATGCAGAACTAACCTTTGAGGAGGGGAATAATAAATAAAGAACAAAACAAAAGGTAACAAAGTCAGTGAGGGTTATATAAAAATATTGTAGTATTTAAACACGTAATGTGGAAATGTAAAGCGCATCCTAAGTTGGGATCCTCTTTTGCCCGAGGTAGGCCTAGCGACAAATTGATTTAGAGAACTTAAAGTGCTAAATGCCTCATTTTATTGATAAGAAGATAGACGAATCTAAAACGACTCTAAACATGCGAAAAATAAAGTCACTAGTGGCCAGTGGCCTTATTACATTAAAGAAGACAAAATAAAAGACACCCCTATCTACTTGGTCCCAGAAGGACCTTCCCCAGATTCGGCATTCCTGCTTCCCTCTGGCAACTTTCCAAGCTCACGTAGCCCCAGCAGTAGGTAGGTTCTGGCTAGTAATCCTCCTTCAGCTCCTTCGGCCTTTTGGCATGTCTCGATCCTTTTGTTGAATTTCTCGCCTAGTTCAATTACGCCCTGCTCTAAGTATGCCAATCTTTTGTTTGTGTTGATAGCTATGTCTTTCCATTCTTCGATTAGCTTTTTACTGGACTCATGTATCTGGTGATGATTATCCTCGCATTCACGGAGCCTCTTGCGCAGCTGGTTGAACTTAACTCTTGCTTCAACCTTTTCATCTATAACCCAGTGACCCTGAGTGAATCCTGGCTTGAATCGACCCTCCATATCTTCTTCTAACCAGCTCAAATAGAAAGGAGTACAACCGGCATGATACCTGTCTGGCTCAATGGTGTCCTTCTCAAGCCTAATCTTGCAATGCCACAAATGCTGAGCTTGGCACTTGTGAGGGCTGTCGTCATTTTGGAAGTCTGCTCGGAGATGACTCATTTTCTCGACCCTTGGTATGACCTGCCTTCTCCTTGCTTGCCTCATAACTCGGAGCGGGACATAAGGGTATGTCCCCCTCAGACTAATCAATATCAGAAATGAAGCATCTCGAGACCGGATGAAGAACTCGTTTGTTGGGAACTATTCGAAAATCCACTGAATCTGATCCTCGATCAGATTCCCTAGTAGCTCAACTCATCCTTCGGCGTTTTCCGGCTGAACGAACATGTCGGGAATGTAGTTCATTCGCTTTGGATGATGGAAAGCAATGTGGTCATCCCAGATTCTTCGATGGATGTCTTGCCGGTATTCACCCTATTGCAGATGTTCAGTGAGCCAGAGTTGGAGCATTAAGTTGCAACCCTCGAAATGCTTTGCTCCTTGTTGAAACATTTCTAAGTCTCGGTATATGTCCGCAATGATCATGGGCTCAATGCTGAAGTCCTGCTCGTCGATCCCTTCCATTAGAGTCTTAGTTACATGGCCAGCCTAGTGTGAATCCTTTCCTTCTTTTTCGGGAACACCATTAAACCCAGAAAACAGACCATGAAGGCAAACACTCGGTGATGGATGTGCCCTAGAGAAGTGAGGGCAAACTCGTCCTGGTAGGTGCGGTATGATTTGCTATGACCGAACCTCTCATACAAGTAATCTAAATGGATGTACGAGTCCTTTAAACACGCCAATTCTGGATTCTTCTTTAAACCTAACATTTTGAGGAAACCCCTGCCTGTGCGGTTCTTAGACATCAGCAACCCTGGAGATTCCCAAGATAAACCGGCCAACCCTCATATCTCTTCTAGTAGTGGTGTCATTTCATTATTCCCGAAGCGGAATATGAACCGGTCACAGTTAGCAGCCTCTATCATCATCTTGTTCGGCTGGACATCCAAAAGAGAGGGCAAATTGCCTGGATGTTTTCTGACGAGTGTTTTATCACTGGAGTGAAGGTCCTCCCACCAATTTAGTAGATTGGGGTGGATATTGGCCACCATGACGAATCTAGGGACTTCGTGCCTCATCTTCTGCAAAGCAAACAGGGTTAGGCCCTTACCCCCACCGGACTCGACTATTTAACATCAATAATTAGCAAAGAGAATTTAGTTCTCCAAATAAATGCACAGAACGTGAGAGTGTCCATTTGTGTTTCAGGGGAACCCAAGGGACTTTGGACAAGGCTGTCTTAAAGGCTATTATGCGGATAACGTGTTAGCATGTCTAGGTTTGACCATGATGCATGCAACAGTATAATAGAGTAAGGTTTCTATAGGGTTTTAGACTGGTACCCTTGGCGTACAACTCAAGGGGGAATGCATGGAATTATCGACTGCACCGCTGATCGACTAGTTTTACCGCAAATACGCCTTTCCGAATTTAGGGGTAGTAGTATAGGAATAGTGAAGCCACTCATTGTAAGCGTTGCTATAGGATTTTTTTTGGCACAAGTGGAATATGAATGCAGAGCATGATATGCAGTAAATAACATTTAAACAAGTAGGCATGTATTTGCACGTTAAGGAAAACAGTAAAGAAAGGAAATACAATAGTCATAATTGAAAGCGGTTACAAAAAAAACAAAAAACATGTCAGTTTTGTTCAAGTGAAATAAATATTTGGGGGAATTTAAACAGTTAATGGCATATAACGGGGAATAGGAAAGGGTGCAGGTATTTAAACAAAATTAAAGGGTCTAAAAACAACTTGTAATGGTATAAGCCTGAGGAATTCCCCAACAGAGTCGCCATGTTGTCCCTTTTTCCTCGCAAGCTCAAGTGTGGAGAGATCGGGTTTATGACATTTTGGACAACTCCTTAAAAGGATGAGATTTAAGGAAGAGTCACCACCTAACGATTTTTATGGTGCGTTAGGGAACCTTGGGTAAATAACTCATAGACTAGTTTTCTTTACCAGAGATTGGGTAAGGGCTTGAGGTTATCCCAAGGGGAAGGTATTAGGCACCCCTCAGGATCCACAACTGTGTGTCCCGGCCAAATAGTTTCGTGAATTCAGACAATAACAAATAACAAACAAGGCTCACATAAGAGGGGATTTCAAACAAGTATAGAAATCTTTGTTTAAAAGTTGAAAAAGACCAAAGTAAAGTATTTTGAGAAAATGTCCTAGGTTTGTGTGATGACCCAAAAGGTCATCTTATGTAAAGTTAATTATGACTGTGTTCCGAGGCCCCGAAAGCCTCCGTTAATCTCATATCGATGTGTGTGCGCAGCCCGGGCGCGTAGCCGGGAAGCCTTTATGTGAAAACTTGATAAAGAGTTGAATTTATAATAATTAATTGAATAAGGTTGACTTTGGTCAACATTTTTTGTAAAGGGACCCGGACCCGTGATCTGGAGGTCCCGGGAGGTCCGTAGGAAAATATGGGACTTGGGCGTATGCCCAGAATCGAATTCCAAGTATCCAAGTCCGAGAAATGAATTTTTAAACAAAATTGTTTTCAGAAAATAATAAAGGCTTATGAAAATGAACCTCGATGTGAAACCTGTGCTACCGGGCCTGTATTATGGTTCTGGAGCCCGGAACAGGTTCAATATATGTTATTTAAGTTATCTGTGAAATTTGGTAAGAAACGGACTTGATTTGACGGGTTTCGTATCAAAATGGGAAAATTTAGAGTTAATGAAGTTTTGAGGATTTTGATAGAATTTGAAATTTGGTTTGGAATGTGATTTTATGTTACCGAGGTCCGAATGCAATTCCGAGATCGGGAAAAGTTCCGTTATGTCATTTATGACTTGTATGCAAAATTTAAAATCATTCCGAGTAGTATAGGTCGGTTCGGCGCATTCAAATGAATTCTAGAATCTTAAGTTCTTAAGCTTGATTCAATTTGGTTTTAGGGTTGAATTCTGAGTTTCGTTGTTGTTTTTCGGGTTCCAGAAGTTCGAGCGAGTCCGTATCATGAATACAGACTTGCCAGTGCATTTGGACAGGGTCTCGAGGGGCTCGGGTGAGTTTTGGACCCCCGGGAGCTAAGTTGGGAAAACCAGATTTTTGCTGTCTGGTTTCCTTCTCTGAGATCGCAGAAGATGGGTCGCGATCGCGGAGAAGGAATTGGGCTGGGCTGCTGATTGTTCTTCGCGATCACAGAGGGCCGGACTCCATGCCTTCGCGATCGCAGCCCCATTGTCGCGATCGCATAGTGCCAAGCCAGGGCCGGGCACAGTTACCCTTCGCGATCACAGGACCTCTGCCGCGATCGCAGAGGTCTGGCCAGTTGGCCTTTGCGATCGCAGGGCTCTTGTCGCGATCGCAGTGAAGGAATCCCTGGTCAGTTTTATTAACTACGGGACTTAGCGCATTTCCTCCATTTTTCATCTTCCTCCTCAAGTTTTTAAAGAGCTCTTCAAGGAACCTTCCACCACTATTATTGAGGTAAGTAAATTCCATAGTTTTACTAGTTTCAAACATTAATTACTAGTTAAAGTCCCTACTAAATTATCTAAAATCGTGGAATTAGGTAGTAAGTTTAGGGCTCTTGAGGGTTTCGTGATTTTTCCATTTTAGGCCATGAATTCAAGTAGAAATCACACCTTAATGATCCTTAGGCTATGGGTGAGTGATCCCTTCGTGAATTTTCGGAATTTGAGCATGCGGGACCGGGGTTGGAATTTGGGAATTCTTCAAGAATAGCGATTTTAGTGAATAACTAGGATAATTTCCCCCATTGTGCATGCATTGATATTATTGTATACCTTTTGGCTAGTTGCGAGTCCTCGGGTGTAGAGTTAGGAGTTTCGGGCGCAATTGTAGTCCGAGGGGTAGATTTTTCACGAGGTGAGTCTCCTTTCTAACCTTGTAAGAGGGAATTGTCCCCATAGGTGATGTATATGCTATGTGTAAATTGTTTGGGGGATACGTACGCGCCAAGTGACGAAAGTCCGTATGTAGTGGCTATCATTATTATGCCTGGGTAGTTAGGCCCACATCAAGCCTTATATGCTTCCTCGTAATGCCTTATATGCTTCCTCGTAATGCCTTATATGCTTATTTGCGATGCTTTATATGATTCATTGTGACGCCATATGTACTATGAGATTATGTTTTGTATAGTAATGTTCCTCTGAGGCTTTATGGAAATTGTTGGATGGAAAGGAATTTGTTATGAAAAGTATTCGAAATATATATGGGATCGGGCCGTACGCCACAGCAGAGTTGAAAAGAAATTGAAATATATATGGGATGGGATCGGGCCGTACGCCACGGCAGAGTTGAAAAGAAATCTAAATATATATGGGATCGGGCCGTACGCCACGGCGGATCTAAGACTTGGTGATTATTGTTTCGTTTCGGTGGTCTTACCCTTGAAAGTGCATTATTGCTTAATTCAGTAGTTGTTTGGATTTCTGCTCTTGATATGTACTTGTTGCTTATTTCCTGACATGCCTACTGTATTTCATTATATTATATGTATATCATATGTTATTACTGATGGACCTTAGTGAGTATCGAGTCGACCTCTCGTCACTACTTCTTCGAGTTTAGGCGGGATACTCACTGGGTACATATTTATTTTAATATGTACTCATGCTGCACTTCTGTACTTAACTGTACAGGTTCTGAGGCCGATGCTTCTGGTTATTGTACCGGAGATAGACCCTGATCTAGTGCACTTGACTTCACGGTGAGCTGCTTCCTCTGGCGATCCCCAGCAGCACCATGGAGTTTCATTTACTTTTGTTGTTTTCCCCGTCTATTTCATCCAGACTGTGGATTTGTATATATTATTACCTTCTATATATTCCGTTAGTATGCCCATGACACTCGTGACACTAGTTCCTTTCACACGCGTAGTGTATATATATTTTGGGTTGTATAGGCATACATATGCTTTATTTTGGCCACTTAGTGTTATGCTTTTATTTTCGTATCCAGCTATCATCATGTTTAACTGTTTAAAATTGGTTATTGACTTGTTTAATCAAATGGGAAGGGTAACACTTAGTGTAATTCATATTGGCTTGCCTAACCCCGTCGTTGGGCGCCATCACGACCTGGATTAGGATTATGGGTCGTGACAACGTGGTATCAGAGCCCTAGGTTCACGTAAGTCTCACGAGTCACGGGTAGGCCCAGTAGAGTCTTGCGGATCGGTACGGAGACGTCTGTACTTATCTTCAAGAGGCTATGGGGTGTTAGGAAACTTCCCTTTATTCATATCGTGTCGTGCAATATATGATGTACTCAAACTTATTCTTCTATTCTCTCACAGATGGTGAGGACGCGCGCATCCGATGTTCCTGGTCCGGGAGAGGCCGCCCGAGGTCGGGGTAGAGCACCTGATCGAGATAGGGGACGAGGGCGTCCCAGAGCTACACCAGTGGTACCACCAGAGGACCCAATTATGTAGGAGCAGGATGAGGTGCCTCCAGTAGCACCTGCTCTAGTGGATTTCATGACGGGGCCAAGCTTCCAGGAGGTCATGGGACGTATGCTGAGATTCATGGACACTATGTCCCATGCTGGTTTATTTCCAGCCAACCTTGCTACTTCTCATGCGGTAGGGGGAGTCCAGACCCCTACCGCTTAGGCCACAGGTCAGGCTACAACAGCACGTCATACCCTGGTCACACCGCTTGTGGGTGAGGTTCAGCCCATGGTAGCAGCCCCAAAGCCCAGGCCAGTTGCAGAGGGTGACCAACAGAAGATGTTGGATAGATGGACCCGACTTCGCCCTCCAGTCTTCGGGGGTGAGCGGGGTGAGGATGCTCAGGATTTCATTGATAGGTGCAGGGACAGACCGCACAACATGAGGATTTTGGAGTCCCATGAGTGGATTTCACCACATTTCAGTTAGAGGGCAGAGCTCGGAGGTGGTGGCAGTCATATATTCTCAGCAGACCGGCAGATTCTCTTCCTGTCACTTGGGATCAGTTCGCTCACTTATTTCTATATAGATACATTCCACCTTCTGAGAGGGAGGAGCTACGGGGTCAGTTTGAACGACTAGAGCAGGGGCAGATGTCAGTGACTGATTATGAGGCTAGATTTTCTGAGTTATCTCTCCATGCCATTATGATATTGCCTACTGATGCCGAGAGGGTGCGGCGGTTTGTGGCAGGCTTGCATCTAGGTATTAGGGCCTCTATGGCCCGAGAGGTGGATATGGGTAACCCGTACCAGCTTGTAGTCGAGATAGCTCGACGGATTGAGGGGTATTGGTTGAGGAGCAGGGAACAGGGTCATCAGGGTCAGCGGGACAAGAGGTCCAGGTTCTCAGGAGAGTTCAGGAATGTTTCAGCTAGGAGCAGGGGTCAGTTCGGGGGTGATCAGCCCAGCAGACCTTCATATTCAGCACCCCCACTACCCCCTCGAGGTGGTTCAGTGAGGCCTCAGTTCGGTGCTATGCCAAAGCGTTCCTATCGTCCTCCAGCCATCCAGAGTGCACCCAGCGGTTATTCCAGTCATCAGAGATCCTCTAGTTCCTATTTCAGTGCCTTACCATAGGGTTCACACTGCCCTCCGGCTGTTCAGGGTTCTTCCTCTATCGGGCAGCGGGCTGTAGTGCCAGGAGGTTGTTTCGAGTGTGGGGAGTCGGGTCATACGTGGAGGTATTGTCCCAGGTATCGGGGCAAGGCAATGTAGCAGAGTTATCAGCCTAGGAGTTCAGCACCAGCAGTTCGGCCACCTCAAGGTGGAGGACAGGTCAGCAAGGGTCGTCCTAGAGGGGGAGGCCAGTCAGGAGGAGGTCAGTTAGTTCCTGTTCACTCTGGGCAGTCTTCAGGAGCCTCAGCCAGATTTTATGCCATTCCGGCCAGATCAGATGCAGTGGCCTCAGACGCCGTAATCACAAGTATTATCTCAGTGTGTGGTTGGGAGGCTTCGGTACTATTTGATCCAGGATCCACGTATTCATATGTTTCAGTACTATTTTCTCATTTTCTGGATGTCCCTCGTGAGTCCTTGGGTTCTCCTATATATGTGTCCACTCCTGTGGGCGATTCTTGTGTGGTAGATCGGGTCTACCGGTCTTGTGTGATCACTTTCTGCGGTTTCGATACCAGAGAAGATCTTTTATTGCTG